>OW388300.1:18849231-18945654 GCA_936450465.1 Gibbula magus | reverse complement strand
TTAACTTGGTGTCTTTTAAATGTAAATCCAAGTTTTTCACAAGTTACTACTTCAGTTGTACAATGTAACTTTAGCTGAACAAAGTCTTGTAACAGAGATGTAAACATTGTATCTATCTTCACAATATCACATGAGAATATAGCCTTTATCTCCATGAGTTTAGTGAATATCAATAATTTTGACTTAAATTTTTTACTTTATGTCACATTGTTGTAAAAAAAGATACAACAAAATATGAAAAGTTCTACACATGGTGTTATTCTATTATTAAATCATTTCATATTTTAGACAATATTTCTATCATTGAACTTCTCAAAAGGTACGCAATTCTTACACTGGTTGGATTCGTCACTATTGAACCTATGTGTCATTGATTATATCAGTATATATATTTTTAAATTCATATACATTATATATGTTAGGAACAGGAAGATTTTCTGGATAACAACTTCTTTAATGTGAAAATACACGACGTTTCGGAGTACATACTCACTCCTTCATCAGATGGAATGTAAGGAAATAACAAAATATAGTACTATATTTTGTTATTTCCTTACATTCCACCTGATGAAGGAGTGAGTATGTACTCCGAAACGTCGTGTATTTTCACATTAAAGAAGTTGTTATCCAGAAAATCTTCCTGTTCTTATGTATACCACTTCTAAATGCCCTTCAAAGACCTGATCATATATGTTGTATTTTCACCTGTTAAATGGTGTTTAAGATGATGATGTAAACAATTAACTTTTTTACAGACAAGATTCTAGGATACAAGGATGTGTTGAAACCCAGTAAGATCTTCATTCAATCTTAATCTTTATTTTTCAATTTCTTTATTATAAAAATTATTAAGTGCAAAAACTCCCCCCACCCCCCAATATTTTTTTTTTAAAATACCAAAGTGAAATGCAAAATCATCAAATTAGACCTGCTTTTCAATGTTTTAAGCATAGATATTGATGGAATCTATACAGTTCGCACAAATAAGAGTACAATTTTCTCCGGCGGGATTCGAACTACCATATGACCATCTCCAACCTGCACCAATCCATCAAAATAAAAATAACAACGCGACTATTGACTAGAGACTTGAATAAAGAATCATATCACATCATATTGAATGAGGTGCACTTTATTACAGAACATCATGCGAGGGGTGTAAGCTGGCGAAGATACTTTAATCTACAACACCGTGACTCACGATCAATGAAAATTCGTCAGCCTAAACTTTGCAAACACCCGCGATCGAGCCAACCTCGGACCGGTGTAACAACCCGGTGTTCTTTCTCCCTGCTTGTCATGTACAAAAAATAAACCCACAATTAAAAGAGACCCTTTATACTTGCCTCAGTTTCAAGTTATCCATGAAAGCATCCAGGGTAAGTTCCCGTAGAAGAACGAAATCCCCGATGCCATATTCCGGCCCTTCGTGTATCCCGGCCATAGTTGAAACTTCAACAGGTGATTGCCGACAGACGGCGCTTTGCAAACCGGTGTCGAGTCAGATTGTTGCCGTTACGCTTCAGCAAACAAATGAGCTATGGAATTTTATCCTCAGTAGGTTAACTTGTACGCTGGGTCAATATGTATTGTTAAGGAATGTATGTTTGTGTAGATGTATAGCTTCCGGGTTTATTCACGAGTCTTGAGCGACGACTGCACGCGCTTTGAGAAATTCTATGTCAATGGATAAGATGCGACAGGTTTGATCCAAATAGGTTTCTTTTTTATTGTTAACTTCCTTTTTTATACACCAATCGAAATGTGTGAATAAGTTGCAAAAGGGTCAGCCGGTGTAATGTATTACAAGCTTAACTAATAAGTGTTGAAATGACAAAAGGGCGGCCAAACTATTTACTAGTCTAACACTTAGATTCTGAAAGAAAATATTGAAAAGGATCTCGAGCCTCTTTTTACAGGAAATCTGAAAATCCCATTTCTTACAGTCTCCTTTTCAATATTGAATAAATTGGGATATTTTCAGAATAATTACTTTTTTTCAGAGTCTGAGTCTAACTATTTAAGAAATTATTGGAAAATGTACATTTTAGAAATACACACGCGGGCAAAAGAAAGTATACCTTATTTTTTAACAGTGTCAAACACAAAATAGTTGTGCCAGATTAAGTCGATTTTATTTGTTTGTGATGAAGATATAGCCTATAATTCGAGTGATATACAATTTCATACATGAAAGTCTGATACTTTATATTTTTAACTGTTCAAACACACATTGTCATTGGGTGCTGCAATTATAAGTTCAAAGTGTTTTGGGGATATAACAATAGTATTTACGGTAAAATTTATGAAATATGGTGGGTTATGTCAGTGCAAGATGTTATCGGAATAACTTACCTTTTTGGACTTTATATGTCACCGCATTTCAGTCGTTTTCATCAATCGTTGATCAGCGTTGTTGTACCTATATACTTTGTTTTGCCCGCGAGTGTATTAACGTTAGTTTCAAATAAATAAATCTCTGAAAATGTGGTAATTGTTTTATCAGAAGACGAAAAAATGTTATGGGCGATCAATTTGTTATGGGGTCATACTCGAATATACCGCTTTCAAGCATTCTGAGTAGAGACAATTGATTTGGTACAATTTAAAGACAAGAAAATGGGTTGGTTGCAGTACTTGTAAGGGCGCCTGAGGGTGTTGATGGCTCGGACTGTCCTGTTTCCATGTAGACCACGAATGATATGTTTGAGTGACATTCAAGGCGAACTAAAGAGCATTTTATGTTCTCCACCCTTCTTTTTCTTGTTGGAGATTTTACGAGCGCTTCCAGCTGATTTCGCACTCGGGCCACTGGAACCTTTCATAAAGTCCCAAAAATTATTGCTTTATTTCCAACACCGTTCTTACCACGGATACCTGGTTTGTGTAATAAGATGTTTTACCCTCTAAAGTAAATATAAATGACTTAAACTATCATTATAAATGTGAAATAAATATTTGCAAAAAACGTGCTACTGCCCCTTTAACGCGTTCATCCCATAACAAGCCACGTGTCCACGTATCATGTAATATAAAGCCTTATATATAGTTGATAAAACATACAAAGACTGATGAGCTACATAGTCAATGACTCTATTTTAAAAATTATTTCTATCGCCTGTTATTTATTTTACAAAATACGACAAATTAACCACCCTAACTCTGGAAATGTTTATTCAGACAATGACTCGACCTGCAGGCCACCAAACCAAACCCCGGATCGAGTATGTGCAGAAACGTGAAAGCTCAAAATTGATTCATGTTTATGTCAGTCTGATTAAAATCAACGTTGTTCCGAGGAATAACATATAAGTAATATACGAAGTGGTTCTATAGATTCCTCTGCACAAGCTAGGACTGTTTTGGAAAGGAAACCTCCGAACGATGCGAGATCGTATCCCGGTAGAATTCCTCTTTTGCAACTTAAAGACCGTGTTTGTGTTGTCTCTGTAACAGATACACGCTACTATATCCATCCAGATTAATCTAAAACTTTAATATATTTTACAAATACGAAGTCAGAGGTACTAAACTTTCTTTGATTCCATCCCATATCTCTCTTAACTGTGATGAAATTCATATTTTCTAATCACGAAATATCTCTTGATTCATTTGTTTGACTTACAAAACGAGCGTAATAAAATCTTTGAAATAGTTAACAGTCACGGAGAAGGTCGAATAATTGTTTCATTTCATTACAGTTTCCTCTTTTAAATGTGACAAATTAAACTTTTCTTTTCCGCTCCGTTGTTTGAAGCCAGCTTTACGTGACGGTCAACACGCACGTCCCACACGTGGACTATTGTATATCTCGCCGTTTCAACATGTTTACATATATACACAAACCATTTAGCTACATCATCCGCTGTCGGCTTAGATGAACAAAGTGATAATGACACGCGATCTGTACACGTCATTGGGCATCCTCGGCACGCTGGGGTCAATATTACCGTAAATCCTTAAAGGCGCTGAATAATTTTTTTGCATTTCATGTTTTCTCCAATTTGGCATTAATTATTAAAGTTTATACAATATATTGCTACGTTATTGGGTAAACATCTCATTACAAGACCCGATATGCCATATCCATAGAAAACAGTTATTCGTGTTCGAAGAAAAAGGTGCGATGAAAGTGACAGTGGTGTGAAACTCTTCAATGTGAGAGGTAGAATTGTAGGTCTAATTTGAGAGTTGAGAGAGCAAAATGATTGACCATTGCATCATTCTACCATATTTAAAATTCTACTATAAATGTTTAGATATCACTACATCAGTCAGACCACGTGAACTATACCTTCGAGCGGTCATTTTAATGTGAACACATTAAAATGGCCGCTCGATGGTAAATGGACTCGCATGGCTTAACCGAACCATGTACATTCGTTTTAGAACTCTTTTATTGATTCAGGAGTATTATGTAACCATTGGTAACACTTTATTTTAGTAATAAAATCGTGCTACAGCGCCTTTAAAAATGCATCCATTGTGTTTTTGGGAGTCACCTATGTCAAACGTTATAAATGGTGCTATATTATCGAGAAATTGTTGCCGATTGTTGCCGAAAATTAACATTTGGATCGAATATCATAGTAAAAGTAATTATTTCTGATCGAAAACCGGACAATACACCGCTATTAACGCGAGTCAATTTGTCGAACGTAATTTGGGAAATATTTTTACAACAGACAAAAAGACAGATTTGGGTTGATGTTCAATAGGTCATGTAGCATATATGCATGCAAGTGGGACGTGTAGTTTTAGTTTCTCCACATTAATAATGATGTTTCTCGATTTTAATTAGGAACTAGTAATTATGATATATTTGGCATTTGGGGACGAATTTGCAAGTTGAGTGAAATTATATGAATTGAAATCAGCGTATATGTTGGCACGTATAAAAGCCAAATAAAACATTATAAAACAAAATGGAAGCATCTTTAATTTCACGCGTGCCTTGGGTCAGTCTGATTAAAATCGACCTTGTTCCGAGGAATAAAATTTGCAAAATAATATATCTACCGGGATACGAACAGTTTCTGTAGATTCCTCGCCACAAGGTCTGAGAACATCCCGTATAGGCGTGTGTTCCGAACCAGTTTAGCGCAGCCAAAGCCCAGTCAAATAGCTGACCAATCACATCGTAGTATTTAAACGGTCGCTGTTTTGAAAGCATTCGGAACAGACAAAAGGATAGCTGTTTGTAGTTATCTGCCCCTAGCTTCTCGCACCGAAAGCATTTGTTGGGCATCTTTTGATTGGCTTCCTGAATTGCGCTCGAACACGCGAGTCTACGGGCTGTATTCAGACGGTTTGGCGTGGAACCTACGACTGAGTTCGTATCCCGGTAGATGCACTATTTTGCAATTCTTATTCCACGGAAAACCGTCGATTTTAATCAGACTGGCCTTGGGTGAAAGTTGTCTCTAATTAGACGCCCTTGCACAGAGCTTTATGGCAAAAAATAAACGCCGAATAAGCCGCATATATATTTAGATTTTCTTCGTACAAGAAAACCGTAAATATATATACGGTATGACTTATTAGTGAACATACATAACTGCTGAACTAAAGTTAAATTTAGATTGACCTGTAACTTTCCAAAAAGTTATGCGTTTATTTACGGTAACGCAATACCATGCCAAATTAAACCAATGTTGGATGTTGTGAAGTTCTTTCATTTGAAGTGCTAACATTTCAGTTATTTTTTTAGCGTAGCTCCTTAGATTCCCGTAACATCTTAAAGGGGCAATAGCACGTTTTTTCCGCTCAAATAAGTCGAAATATATTTGAAAAATATTTTCACCAATAGTAGAACACCCTTCTCTCTTCGGAAAATCAAGTTAAAAATGAGTGTACATGGTTCAGTAAAGCCATGGGAATTGTTTTTGTCATTCGAAAAAATAAAATGTGTTCACAATAAAATGGCCGCCATGCAATTTTTGCTTAAAACGCAACACCGTTATTAACACTAGCCTACAGATAATTAGTTTGTGTAATAAGATGTTTTACCCTCTAAAGTAAATATAAATGACATAAACTATCATTTTAAATGGGAAATTTGAAAAATTTAAATTTGCAAAAAACGTGCTACTGCCCCTTTAATTCATTGAAACACAGTTCATCTGTACTTGAAATAGCAAGTATTATTTCAAGTATGGATGAACAGTGTTTCATATCTGCCCCAACAGCTAGGGTATTTGTATCCACAATGTTCGTATACGGTCACCTGATTATCCTAGCCACTTTCGCCTCGCATCGATGAAGATCGGTTACTCATTGCTATGCTTTTTTTCCTAATTTTAAATTTTACGGTCTCTCAGCTGTCTCGTCATTCGAGCACTTCAAATATTGCTCGATTTAAAGTCCTTTTATTAGGTTATTTAATGGCTAGTAATACATTTGAAAATATGCTTAGATAATCAATTGAGTGGAGGGGCATTGTGGATATAAATGCCTTGAGTATATGTCGACATAAATTAGCTCAAAAAGTAAATCTTCAGTTCATAACAATTCTCACCGAGTTATGCAGTCTTTGTCACAACATTTCCTCACCGCTGGTAAACTAAAAATTATTAAAATACCAAAACTAATATACATATATACATAAAAGGCAAAAGAAAAGATACCTTATATTAAAAAAAAGTCAAACTCTAAATACTTCTGCCGGATTAAGTCAATTTTCAATGTTTGTGGTGATTCCCGTAAATAGATATCCAAAATATCATTCCTGAATATATAATTATTAATATTTTATATCTGTTTTTTGATTGATTGAAAACATATTTTATTCATTAAGAAATGGATTGGGCACAAGTTGTGAAACTTATAGAAGCCCTCTCCACGTATAATCAACAACTATTTGACAAGGCTAAAATACATAACACAATATATGCAGAAGAGAGTAAGAAATATACAAGTGACGAAGTGGGTAAAAATGTAATATACATTATTAAGGCAACACACAATTGGAAATGTTATTCTTATGACAAAATGCACTGGGGTATACTGAAATTGCGTTTTCAAAATGTTTTGGGCCAGAATGTGTGGCATTTAAGTTCCCAAAATTATAAAATGTAGGCATTTA
The DNA here is from genome assembly GCA_936450465.1 of Gibbula magus. Taxonomy (NCBI): domain Eukaryota; kingdom Metazoa; phylum Mollusca; class Gastropoda; order Trochida; family Trochidae; genus Gibbula; species Gibbula magus. The sequence goes on along the minus strand of OW388300.1, from coordinate 18,938,570 downwards.
ATTGACAAAAGATGTTGTCGACATACATAAGCGTCTTGGGCTTAACTCTGTTGATGTATCATGACTGAAGGATGTCAACCATAGAAAAACAAGCCAAAAAGCCCCTCAGTGACTCGCCTATCTCCTTAAAGGGGCAGTAGCACGTTTTTTGCAAATTTTATTTTTTGAAATTTTTAGCATTTAATATGATAGTTTTTGTCATTTATATTTACTTTAGAGGGTAAAACATCTTATTACAGAAACCAATTATTCGTAGTGATAATAACTGTGTTGCGTATAAAGCAAAATGTGCATGGCGGCCATTTTATTGTGAACACATTTTATTATTTCGAATTACAAACAAAGATTCCCATAGATGTACGCAACCATGTACACTCATTTTTAACTTGATATTTTGAAGAGGGAAGGGTGTTTTACTGTTGGTGACATTATTTTTCAAATATATTTCATCGACTTATTTGAGCGAAAAACGTGATTCTGCTCATATGTTCATTTACAAATAAAACAGAAATAAAAAGACAAACGTGTTGGATTTACAAAAACATTTTTCACAACAAAAAGAATGGAATAATCAATACATGTACTTGTCTTTTGTTGCCTAGTAGCACCAGCTGTAAGCCTTTGTAGGTTCATGTATTGTATCCAAGACCAGCTGATTAGAATACACAGAAAATGATGATGATGATGATGATGATGATGATGAGGAGGAGGACGCTGATGATCTTAGATACACATAAAATGTAAAGAATTGAATATGCATCTCAGACAATAGAGTTCCTCTTAAAGGATAGATGTAATGCATTTTTCTCAAGAATGACACATCATTACCTCTACGTATATTGTATATCGGAATCAATTGAGCATAAAATCGAGACAATTTACACTTGCAATTGATAATTAAGACGATGTTAATTCACTGCCGCTAATGAATTTATGAGGTGTATTACATTGCCAAAAAGACATGTTTATGTAATAATTGTGTAATTGTCATCTGCGGAATTACCTAGTTGGATATCTAAACATTCGATATATGGGAAATTTAAGTTGGTTTATTGAAGGTTTCTTTGTGAAATTAACAATCAAAATGTTGCGAAATTACGTTGAATTGTGACTATCACCGAAAATCAAATTCCTCCACATACGTCACAGAAGTCATCCCTTCACGGATCACAACCCGCAGACTTTCATTCTGGTCGCCGGGGCTAAATCAGGCGTTTTTTTTAAAAAGCCGTATATAAGTAATTTATGGACCGATTTCAGAAATTTAAAATCGAGCAATTGTCAAATTGACATCCCATTTTAATGAATCCAATTTGGACCATATGTCATTTCATCTATCCTTTAAATAGGGGCGGGATAGCGCAGTGGTTAGCGCGTTCGGCTTCGGATCAAGGGGTCCGGGGTTCGAATCCCGACAATGGCACGGCAACTTTATGCGGTAGAGAACTGTTCTACACGCAGTAATGTTTGGGTGCAATGCTACACTGAATTTCAGCGCAGTACCACCCTTGGTTCGCTAGTGCCAGCCGCTGCTCGCAGGTTTCACCGCAATGCATAGCCACATGGTGTTGCGGGCTTTCTCCCTGCCATAATACTAGCAGCCGCGATATAAGTGAAATACTATTGAAAGCGGCATTAAAGGCGCTGTAGCACGTTTTTTTGCTCAAATAAGTCGATGAAATGTATTTGAAAAATAATGTCACCAATAGTAAAACACCATTCTCTCTCCGGAAAATCAAATTGAAAATGAGTGTACATGGTTCGGTAAAGCCACGGGGATCGTTTTTGTAAAACGAAATAATTAAATTGTGTTCACAATAAAATGGCCGCCATGCAATTTTTGCTTTATACGCAACACCGTTATTATCACTACGGATAATTGGTTTGTTTAATAACATGTTTTACCCTCTAAAGTTAATATAAATGGCATAATCTATCATTATAAATAGGAAATTTGAAAAATTAAAATTTGCAAAAAACGTGCTACAGCGCCTTTAAAGCCCATCTCACCTCCTCTTAAATACGAAGAATTCGAATAAAAAGATAGGTACCGTTTAACATTACAACAGTCTCATTAAAATCGACCTTGTTCCGAGGAATAAAATTTGTATCTACCGGGATACGAACTGGTTTTTCGAGGAAACCTCCAAACGATATGAGTTCGTATCCCGGTATACATACACTATTTTGCATCATCTATTCCTCGGGAAACAGTCAATTTTAATCAGACTGAACATATCAAATTTCATAACTAACCTTTTGATTTGTCAATAGCTTCATCGGTGAGAATGTCATAGACACTAACCTGATAAGGGTTCTTCGGAAATCTGAAGAGAATAATCTCTGTGGGAAGAGAATGGGCTCCTGTTTGCTGTTTACTTGTTTTGTGTTTCTTTGCTTTATTTGTTGCATTTGCTTTTTAACAAAGTTTTGAAGACTACCTTACGATTTTAGTTTACAACCAGTTAATACAAAACAGTTGTTAGTAATTTTTAGTTATGACTTTAACGAAATAAAATATTCTAACGTATCAAAACATATAATCTGACGGGTCTGGGTATATTTTATGAACGCTTCAACTATCCTTAATCTTACATTTATAAGATAAATAGTTGCGTTTGTAAAATTACCGGGATTCATTGCTATTCAACACCCGCAAATTTAGTTTAAAACCGACGGCGTTAGCCGGAGGTTTTAAACGCTGAAATTTGCGGGTGTTGAATAGCAATGAATCCCGGAAATTTTACAAACGCAACTATTTATCGATATTGTAACATGACCATTAGTTATCAGGCGTTTTGAAACGAACTCTATTTGTGCGTACCTATCCCTGAGTTGAAAGGACTTTGCGACTGTTCCATTCTTGTAAGAGGTGTGGTCAGGTCAAAACAAATGTAAATACTCGGCGTCATATGTACATTAGCAACAATTTACGCATTGGCTCAAACAGTGTCACTCAACTATATTCACTTCATAATATTCACGTATCCTTTTAGATGGCGATAAACATTTATCTACGACATCAACACAGTAAAAGACCTAGGAACAACAATATTAAACTTGCCCTAACCCATTCGTGACAATGACGCTAGCATTGTGACGTCAAAACGGTTGATCACTATGACGTCATGCCATGGCAACGGCATTCGGTAAACACAGCCGCATGAAAGAAGGCGTCAAACTTGGACAAATCTTACTTGTTAAAAACATTTTAGTTACTTGAAACTAATTAATTTTGAGAGTTATTTGTGACCTATACTGCTATACACAAGTAAGAAAATGACAATGCCACCTGTCAAATTTGAGTAAGGAGCACATATTATGAGAAATAGAAAAAATAAATTTTGAGTCGGGCCCGATCTTGTGAACACGATGTATATGTTCGCGGTGATTCGCCCCAAGTAATTTGCGGGTATTCATTGTCATTCAACATAGGCAAATCAACCAATCAGAATCAAGGATACACCGAAATCATGTTACAATTTGTATTACCTGTACTTGATACGATCACAGTATTGCAATCAGAGCAAATTAATATAATTCTACTTCGATAGTCTGAATCTGCATGGGTGTTGTATTATATGAACTAAGATTTATTTGATTTTAACATTTAAATGCCAATATATTTTCAGTTTTTTCATGATGACATCATTTTCGCTTATTGACCATAAATACTCGGGAATGTATTGTAATGTGTTATAACCAGATCCATACCAAATTATTTACAATTATAGGTATCTTATCGTCTCCTCGATAATGACTCTGCATGTGCGGTTACTTATGCATCAATGATGGCACGAGAATGGGGCCATCTTCACAACGTCACAGGCGTAACGAAAAGATTTCCATATCTTCTCCTTCCGCCCTTGACCTCAACCCTCGCATTTTCAGTGCTACGATTTTAACGTACTGCAGGCTAATCGGATAAGCCAATCAGAAGACAGTTGTATTGCCTCTGTGAATGTGTGGATCGTCGCTTATTTTGAATTGGTTCCGAATGTAAACGGCGATTTCATTGGCTGTATATTAGCAGATGGTAAGGGACGTAACTCGTGATCACAATAGGTGTCGCTGATTCGTTTCACCACTTCTTCCTAGGTTGAAGGCAAGGTAAAAAATGGAGAGATCTCGTTACATTTTCACCTTGCCGTGGGAAGATGGAAAGGGGCGAGATAGCGCAGTGGTTAGCGCGTTCGGCTTCGGATCAAGAGGTCCGAGGTTCGAATTGCTTCCAGGAGCACGGCAACTTTGTCTGCGGTAGAGAACTTTTCTACACGCAGTAAGGTTTGGGTGCAATGCTACACTGAATTTCAGCGTAGTACCACCCATGGTTCGCTAGTTCCAGCCGTTGCTCGCAGGTTTCACCGCAATGCATAGCCACATGGGATTGCGGGCTTTCTCCCTGCACTTATACTAGCAGCCGCGATATAAGTGAAATACTATTGAAAGCGGCGTTAAACTCTAACTCACCTCACCTCATGTCACGAAAATAACTCTATTAATCAACCTACCAGCCATATAACGTGATATTTTAAACGACCTTAACCGTATCTAAATCTAAACCGTATCACCCGGTACGAGGGACTTACAACCTTGTAATTCCCTCCAGGAGGGTTTACACATACACTTGTAAACCCTGTTAGAAGGAATTATAATGATTGTAAACCCTGATATATTTGTTAAGATGACGGCTTGAAAGTAAAGATCTGAAGAAACTAACTTAGACTAATTTTGAAAAATTTCATAAGTTTACGACAGAATATGTACAGCAAATGTTTTGCAGAAAGTGCGTCTCGAACCCGTAACCACTATCACCTGCAGTTACTGAGTCAGCGCCTCTGACTACTGCGCTAAGGGGGCAGACGAGATATCACGGTACAAAAGAAACTCATATAGCGCGGCTGACATCACCCAGGGATCCTCAATATAACGCCAGGGATCCTCAATATAACGCGATAACACGTAAAAAGCATGTTTTACACTTAAAAACGGTTGATAATATTGATAACCCATTCTACTTCGCATCCTCGGGTTTTTCCTTCCTATCAGGGTCGACAACCGTACCATATCCTCGGTATCATTGGTTATCCATATATTCTATATCATTGGTGTTGCCAATGGAAATATGTAACGTTTATGAAGTTTGTTTTATTTTCCGGGAAACAGAAGTCGTTTTTCGTTGCCCATTGTGTTGTTGTGGGGTAACGTTTTTTCCAGGGCATTACCATTTGCAGAAGCCCAATGTCTTCAATGAACGGCGAAGGAGAGCAGTTGAAAAAAGATCGTGGGCTTCTGAAAATGGTAATGCCCTTATCAGCATTACTCCTATCCTGTAGCTAAAATGGATGGGTGTGTTCTTTGGTACCCGAATTTCTCTTCATCTTTCAATTACAGTTGTACATGAACAAAACTGAGAAACCCGCATCAGCGTTATCGCTGAGAAGGATTATGACGTCACAAACGAAGAATGGCGTCTTATTATCAACAACTGGCCCCCAGTGTAGAAATCGCTTGTGTGAGATCAAGCGATATCTACATTGTAGATATCGCAACAATCAAATCGCCATAATCCTATTACATCATCAGTTAATGACATCACAAGGCTTCGACATCACACGATACAAGATACAAGATACAATATATGTATTGCACAGAAAACACCCATTATGGGCAGTGTACACAGAAGTTAACAAATGTTAATACATATTATTAGTAAAATATATACAAGAGCATTAATATATCTCAGTGTGAGACAATTATATCAAACAATGCATATTATAGATTGTACAATAATTAACCAATGTGGCTTTCATTGAATACATGTCATAAAGTACTTTACAAGTCATAGAAGCATGATGACTCTTGGGGTTTATAATTGATGAGAGGAGTTCTTTCCTTGAGACCCCAATTAACGAGACCAGTTGATGAAATTAGGTTCGAGCGGTTATGAATATATTTTGGGCATTCAAAAATAAAATGTTCTTCCGTTTCGGTAACACCCTGACTGCACTGTTGACAGAAGCGTTTTGTCTACAGGAGTGTTGTTATATCTTCCTCTCTCATCTCAAGCTGGTGAGCGCTAAGTCTTAACTTAGTTAATACTTTTCTGTGGTCATTATTCTTAATGTGTAAATAGTCTTTGTAGCCATACGAGTCTTCAATATGAGAGAACTGAGAACACTGCTGACAATGTTATGACGTCACACAGGTGATGGCGTGACAATGTTATGATGCCGCAATGCTGATTCCGACACATTGTTATGACCTCACTGAACTCACTGCTGAAGAAGTTAAAGGGGCAGTAGCACGTTTTTCTGGTGAAATAAGTCGATGAAATGTAATTGAAAAAAAAGTCACCAACAGTAAAACACCCTTCCCTCTTCAGAAAATCAAGCTGATATATGAGTGTGCATGGTTCCGTAAAGCCATGGAAAACGTTTTTTGTCATTAGAAATAATAAATTGTGTTCACAATTAAATGGCCGCCATGTAATGTTTGCTTTATACACAACATCGTTATTACCACTACGGATAATTGGTTTGTGTAATAAGATGTTTTACCCTCTAAAGTAAATATGAATGATATAAACTATCATTATAAATGGGAAATTTGAAAAAATAAAATTTGAAAAAAACGTGCTACTGCACCTTTAAATGATAGTTTTATGTTGCAGATATGTTAATTCTTTTGCAAATAATTGTTGAAGAATGATTTTGAATCTCACTCTCGTGGATTCGGATATAAAATATATCAACACTTGTTGATTAAAGTAAAAATATCGTCGGCAAGCCTCGGATATTTGTAACTTTAATCAACTCGTCTTATTAAGGTTTACATTTGTTTTTGGCTTTTGATGTATTTACTTCGAATGGGAACAATTCATTCTTTGTTACGTGTACACTAATATTGCACCATACTATGGTATTTTATGAGCGCATCTGTCAGCTAGCGCTAACCTCGTCCCCAGGGCTGATCGACTATCTAAGTTGACGTTGATCAAAACTCTACTGGGCGTAAAAACCCCAGGTCCTCTCATCTTTGGAGACAATTCATTCTTCTCCTACTGAATTAAATCATATAAATAGAGCCATGGGCGCTGTAGCTAAACAGTACTTGAAGGATTTATTATCTAAGACTGAAGCCATCGACTCTGTGTTAGTCTTTTGCATGCTTTATTTATATTTTATCATACAAACCAAGGGTAAACAAATTATGACTATTAGTACGACAAACATACCTTACCAGGTACTAACTGCTAATTCAAAAAGTACTAACTCTGCCAGATATGAGTTTCATTCAATCAAATATAATTAAAATGCTGTCAAAGGTACATCCATTGGGTTGTTGGGGTCACATATTGCAAACGTCATAAATGGTATTATGTTATCGAAAAGTACCGACTGTTACCGAAAACTACCATTTTGATGATAGTAGACTTAGCATTTTGACGATATGAAAGTAAAAGTAGTGATTTCTGATCGAAAACCGGACAATGCACAGCGGGTGGCGCGCGTCAATGAGTCAAACGTAATTTTGGAATCTTATCTATAACAGAAAAAAGGAAAAATTTGAGTTGATAGTGTTTAATAGGTCTTATAACTACTGTGCATGTAAATGGGGCGTGCAGTTTCGGTTTCTGCACATGCATAATGATGTTACTCAATTTTAATTGGAAATTGGTAATTATGATATATTTGGCGATTGGGGATATCTATTTTTATTGTAGACAGCACCTGTGGTGAGTTTGAACGTATTAAAGCCAAATCACATTTTATGAAACAATGGATGCACCTTTAAAGGATGGCTCGCACAAAGTAACTTCATGAAACAAACATGCAAACCATTAATTTTAAAAAACACAAAAAAGATCATCTTTCAATTAAAAATTGCAGTCAGCCAACACCCCCACCCTAAATTTTAGCTTTCTGTATCAAATGTTTTTTGAGAAAAAGTCGTTTAAAATTTTTGGGTGGACCCTTTTCCACGTCGATATTTGACAATGGGTCGAGTTACCATCCTCTGTATTCCATAATGGTTTAAACGTATTTTATTTCATAAACATGAAAATAGGATTCGCGAACAAGCCAAAAAGGTTCTTTTCAACGCCGGTACATATATATGTCAAAAAGCTGGTTACAAATACAATGAGACAGAAAATGAAAAATAACATCTGTATAACATTGAATAACATGAATATTGTCATATCGTTAGGTGTGCCTAATAATGAAGATACTTTTTAAAGGAACCGGTTGCTTTTACTATTAAACTGATGTAATAAGTTCAAGATATTACTGTTAGTTGAGTCATTCAAGGAGCTATTACCATATAATACTGTCTTTATGTCATAACCTTGATTATAAACATACATATTTGTTCTTGAATAGTGATAGTTTCGGCAAATAAACAGATAGTAAACTACGTCTTCGTTATTGTGACCATATGAACATCAGTGTTCCATAACAACGAGCGCTTATAATCGCTCATTGATTGCTGTTCAAGTTTCTCGATAATTGCAGTATTGCAAATTGTAAATGAGTCACAAGTTGTGACATCACCCTGCTGCCTGATAAAGGTCGTATTGCATAACGGCTCAAGTTTCCAGGAAACGCGTTTTCCCATGTTTCAGCAAACACGCGAAGTCCATGACCCAGTTTCAAGGCGTCCACACGGGTTGCTTGCATGGCTGTTCTAACCTCACTGTTAGATGGTCTGCATTTTCTTCCTCTTGGTCACTTCCGAATAGAGGTTGAAAGCAGCCGAACCCGTGTCTGACAAAAAAGGTAAGTCTCTTATATGTATGACTTATTCACTTTTAAAGAGAAGTCTAAATGCTGAACAAATCGGCCTAACCGCACACCCCTCGGTAAACGGTTAAAACCCCGATGACGGCAATGTCGGGAAATGCTTCCCAGAGGCGTGTTCAACAGCGTGATTACTCGCTTGACGCGCGAACAGCGGCTGCCAGACCCTGACTATACATATACGTATATACCTACCTATATAACAGTTCCGGTTCAAAGTATATTTAATAACAAAACATCTAAGCATATTTCATGTTTGGAGGATTTTTCGTTTAGAAAACGCCCATTTAAAAAAATACCCATATAATAAAAATGATTATGATTAATTGAATTATTTTAAAAATTCAACCCTAATGGCAATTTGTTTTTCATGGCACGACTTTGCACCTGTCAGCAAAATTGCCCATCCTGTTACTAAAAAAAACCTTGTTACATCATCAATTAATAAATCCCAAAAATTAAGAATTATTTGTTTTCCTATTTATTTTTTCCACTGTAAAAGGATGTACATTACTATTATTCGTAGCATAAAATAGTATACATGTAATGGCAACAGGACATGAGATATTTCAAGAAAAAAATATAAACAGTATGTCAATCTCATTTAAATGAGATCGTAATTAAGTTCAACTATGTTCCACGTATACATATCAATATATTGTATAACGTAGTGCAACTATTTTAATGAGACTGGTATACATGTTTAACATCAAAAGTATCACCCATTAATAAATGAAGAACATATTTGCTTTGCTACCAACTTACCACACCCATAGCACAGTTATCGTAATACTAAGTGTAGTAACATATTTTAACAACTCGGAGTTTATCACAATAAATAACTCAGGACAACACGTTAATTATGAAACGTTAATATACGTTAATAAATGAAAAAATGTATTATATATAAAATAATATTATGTTTGGACCCCTATACGGTTTATATCATTTGTGTGTTAGTTACTGTTCTGTATTCCAAACTTAATTCCCTGTTACTGTTTGGTAACAGAAAACTAAGCGACAAAGTAGACAAATAATCACCTATAAATTATTATTAAAAGCTACCCAGCTATACTTGCAAATTTGGCCCAAAAATGTATTTAGAGTTTCAGAACATAATCACTTTGTTGAAGGAAGTAGTGCCTTCCACATTATAGCAACCGGCCAATTTTCAATTGAGGGAGTAATCATTATGTATCATTATCATCAACTAGAAAGAAACAGGAGGAAATCAAACTTCTTGACACGTAAGACATGTAGCCTGTAACACGTCCCATCATGCTTTGTGTCATACCGCAAAGCATGATGGGACGTGTGCCGCAAAGCATGATGGGACGTGTGCCGCAAAGCATGATGGGACGTGTGCCGCAAAGCATGATGGGACGTGTTAAAGACTAGACTCCATCTTGGATCGGGCATACTCGCTTTGCGAGACTGCTCCAAAGTGATCTCGTTTTCGTTCAGAAGCAGGTATTCGTGAACACCCGTGAGTTTTCGTATTGTTGAACACGCCTCAATCTATGTTGACGATGTAGGATATGTTGCGTTCAGCAGGATCATTCATCATCCTCGGTTACCCAGGGTTTAATATATGCTCCGTTTCTCTCCACTATATCAACCATGGGAAACTCTGTCAGCGAAATCTGTACTGAAATTACCCGCCCTTGGCCGGCGTGACGAAGTCAGTAACCAAAAAATATACTCAATACGATAAGACGGAAATGGTCAAGGGAGATAACCGGTGACGGATGGCTAACAAAATGACCTCGTGTGCTTTGCAACGAAGTGAAATGAATTGTCATTAGCTCGCAGGTCCAAGCTGCGTAGCGGTTTGATTGGCTCACGCCGGCCGAGGGCGGGTAAGTTTAGTACAGATTTCGCTGACAGAGTTTCCCATGGGTGATATAGTAGAGAGTTACGGAGCATATATAAAACCCTGGGTAACCGAGGATGCAGGATCATACACACGTCACGAAATGTAGCGCAAGGTTTACTGCCGGGCCTATCGTTTTCTTATGTGATACATATGCAGGAGATAATTGCCGCTGTTTGGCCATGTTGCGATGACATCATATGTGAAGTTGTGTTATTCTATGTGGGAAACAGGCTACATTGAAACAATACATGTACGGAATTGTTTTCATTCAATACAGTTCATTCGATCGAAATATAATACAGAAATTCAGTCAACGTTAATGTTCTAATGATATTTAATTCTGTGTAAATGTACCACACAGGTAGCAACAAGTCCAACTAATATATAGCGATATGCATGGTCACATATAAAGGAGTGGTTTTATCGGGTATTACTTCTAGAATTCAGTTTCTAAAAGTGAAACTACCAATGTAAGAATTATGGCATTTGCTTCACCGATATCCATAACCACAGGGACCATTGGGAAAACTGGTCGTTCATCTCTGTTGCGGGACATATTTGCGCTAAACTTGGCCTGTGCATAAACACAAGGGTAGATTGTAGCCAAAACAGTGGCCGTCCTAATGGAGTTTTAGCAGTTGCGTTAAATATCACTATAGCCTGTCTCATTATCCAGCTTGTCGGACAATAGATACTCATTGTGCAATCGGCATGTGAATTATTGTACATTGTGTCTCCCGCCAGGGTCCCCTTTCTTGAATCAAGGTTAACATTTAGGTTAATCCCGAAGTTAACCACTTCTTATCTTCTCGACTGAAGAGTTCGCTCTCTAAACTAGGATGGGTTGCTCAAATTAATAGATAGGTTTAGGGCCCCCCTTCCCGTAATATGTTGTCTACTGACATACAAACACAATAGTTTACATTAGACAAAGTATATTCCCCTTGTCCATAAACACAATTACAGTTATGCTATCTTAGACAGACAGTGTTATCTTGTCATTGGATCATTCAAACCAATGACAATTTGTGTTTATAGTAGGTAATAACATTCCATTTTTGTTCCCAGGATCGAAATGAGTTACGAAACCGTGATGTCTATTGATGGGCCGGAATTTGCGGAAGAAGGCTGTCATAAAGATTTCAAGGAAAAGATTCCTGCCATGAGAATTACCAAATTGAACTTTCTACCCAAAGAGGAAAATGAAACTCTCGAAGAGCATGTTGACAACTTTATTGGCTCGATTGGGAAACCCTTGCAAGAACTGCCAATATCTGACCCATTTGATGTCTTCCCAGGGTCATTTAAAATCAAAATATACACCTACACCAAAAGTTCGAAGTCGGAACTTACAAAGGTCATTGACAAACTAACAAATAACAACTCGGAGGAAAAGCAGACGATCCATTACATGATCCTGTTCTTCAGAGAGATTCGATCAACTACTGACCCACCAGTTCCACTGATTGAAATGTACGCTCTAACTTCCGGTATAGCTCACACTCTACTGCGTGAGTGTGATTGTAATGAAGAGTTCCCGAAACGGAGCGCACGTCGTCTGTTGGAGTTCAACCTCAAGTCTCTCTCTTCCAAACACCTGATTGGCACCCATAGATCTTCAAGCAACACCTTCAGGCTAAATGAAGGAACAGAGTTGTCCTTCTGGGACTATTTGGGTCACATCACAACCACCTTCAAGGTGCCGTTTAAAGCTGATTGCTCCCTCTGTAGGATTGGGTGCTTTCAGACGAAAAAAGGGAGACCTCGGAAAGTGTCAGTGACTGTTGGTATTAACTATCTAAGAGTTCACATGAAGCTGAGTTTGATCGACTTGGCCTACATCATTCAACAGCTGTCTCGCATTGCTAGAGGAACAGTCTTTAACAGATTTGGTTCTACCGAAGATGAAGTGGATGACAACAGATTTGATATACTCGGTCATGTTGAACTCATCAAGAAAAAGACAGTGATAGAAAAGCAAGATGATCAGCTGAAAAAAGATATCAATGAGAGCATAAAAAACGATGATCCTTTGAAGATATCTCTTGTGCACAGAAATTTAGAGGCATGGAATAATGCAAACAGGTTTGCATTACTAGTTAAAAAGGCCAATTCCCGTCAAAAGCATCTGAAAACATGGGAAGATGTTCCTCCATGTTTCAGCGACATCGCTGAAGAAGTGAGAAAAGAATTTCTGGGTGACTCATTACAGGAGAGTGTTCTCGACCAGCTCTACTTAAAGTTTGAGGACACTGCAAGTGGATCAAAGCAGAAACCGGAACCTCTCCTTCAGTTTGTGGAGAGACATGTCAGAACCTCAGATGGAAAGTCCTTTTTCCGATACTGTGGAAAATGGCTGAGGATTCGAACCGCTTATCTAAGTCAGCTTGAGGTAGAATTTACCAACATTGAAAGAAGCTGTCAAGTGGAGCAGGATATTATCCCCTTACCCTGGATTTATTCAGGAAAGAATGCAGGAAAGGATATCAAGAGGGACAAATCGGAACGAAAGCGACCAACTACATCAATGGATCAGACTACGTTTGAGAATTGGTGCAAAACGGTTGAACAGCAAAAGCCTGATGCGATCCAAACACAATTGACAGTAAACTTCGACAATTATCCAAAGATGGACACAGAACCCTTGGACTGCACCAAAGAGCTGTTCTACCGGATGCACTGCCACCAGACGGAGGGGATGTTCAATGAAGGCTTTCTCTGGTACGATCATCTTGTTGGAACAACAGAAATGGGATATCTTCTTAGCGACAGGATCTTGGTGAAGCATGTGGAGTTGTACGATATTTTGCATTTCACCCCAAAGAAGACCTACTTGATCCATGTGAAAGAGGGTTTTGCAGAGACTACCAGAGATGTGTGTTCCCAGATCCGATTGTCTGCTGATCTCCTCTTCAAGAATATCATCTGCAACAGTCACTTTGAATTCCTGGAAGAGTTGTGGAGCATTGTCACAAGATGTGAGACGGATGGATACAGGTCTGCAGTGAAACAACGTTACGAAAGTCTGGGGAAAGAGAAGTTCTTGGATCTCTTCAAGCGAGACGAGCTTGTGTATGTCCTGGCTTATAGGGATCATAGGGAGGACAAAAACACATCTCAATTTGACATTTACCCCAAACACAGACTACGAGCCGCATTTGGAAAAAAATTCAAAGACGTGGAAAAAGAGCTATTACGAAGTGGATATCTTGGTGTGTTTGAAGGGAAGATCAGACTCACTGACAAAATCTACTACACCCAAGAAAAGGCAAAACAGGAGATAAAACTATCTACAGTTTCTGATGGTTTGAAGGCATTTAAGATCCTTCAGGAGGCGATGTCAATTCACGAATCCTTCATCGCAAAGATAGAACTAGTTCATCTCTACAACCACTTCAAGCAACTCCGGACTGTGAACCAGTGCATGTCCCTCAAGTTATGCCGAATTGCAACTAAAGTTGCTAGTTGATTTGGCAAAGTGATTTGTCAGACATTGCAGGGTTTGACAGCAAGCTGTATGGTTATCCAAAATCAAAGTGAACGAAGTAAGGTGGAGGGGCCCAACATATCCATTTTTAGCTCATCTGGCCTGGCAGGCCCAATGGGCTTATGGCAATGCACGGTGTCCGGCGTCCGTCCATACGTCCGTCCGTCCGTCTGTAAACTTTTCGCTTTTTCGACATCTTCTCCAGAACCAGTGACTCTAGGGAGCTGAAATTTTATGTGCATACTCCTTGACCAAGTGGTTTCTAAATTGTAGATGTCTTGATTCTGTGACCCCAAATGTAGGTAACAGCGGTCATGACCTAAAAACCTATTTTCATCATCTTCTCCAGTACAAAAAGCTCTAGAGAGCTGAAATTAGATAACAAATAAATGAATTCCCGATGAGCTACAGAGCCCATCGCTCTATTTTCATGTTATGAAATCGTTCATTTTTAGGTGAGTGTCATTCTCAACATGCAGTGAGCAAGACACTTAGGACTGCTGCAACATTTAAGAAAATGTGAAATTTAAAAAACCTTTTCCAAAGTTCTGTAAATATTACTTCTATATAACTAATTGTATGTGACCGGTTTAAAGTGTGATAAGCTGTTTAGACATTTGAATACACGCATTTAAATGTGAACGTTTTGAGGATATATGTGGCATTATACCCCCGATACGACGTAGATGGGGGTATAACACTCCGAATTCGTTTCCTGAACTAAAACTTGAAACCAATATGAATTTGTTGTGGAAGTATAACCTATAGCGGTGTTGTGTTTTAGGAGATTAAACAAAAAAAGTATAATTTTCCGACTTTTTTGTGTTTCCTAAGCACAACTCAGAAACTATTTGACATTGAAACTTAAATTTGCTTTTGATGCTACCTATGTGGTTGGGTTGTGCCTTTTATGGGCTTAAGGAGGTTCCTTAAAGGGGCAGTAGCACGTTTTTTCGCTGAAATAAGTTGATGAAATGTATTTGAAAAATAATGTCACTAATAGTAAAAGACCCTTCTCTCTTCGGAAATTCAAGTTAAAAAAATGAGTGTACATAGTTCCGTAAAGCCATGAGACTCATTTTTGTCATTCAAAATAATAAATTGTGTTCACAATAAAATGGCCGCCATGCAATTTTTGCTTTATACGCAACATCTTTATTACCACTGCGGATAATTGGTTTGTGTAATAAGATATTTTACCCTCTAAAGTAAATATGAATGACATAAACTATCATTATAAATGGGAAATTTGAAAAAATAAAATTTACAAAAAACGTGCTACTGCCCCTTTAAGGTCCGTTGTCACGGTACAATTTGTAGTTACGACTTGTAGTTCTTTAGTTGCACTGTGAGAACACACAAGTCGTATCGACTTACCACACGATGTACATACAAAACTGTCGATACTACTGCAGGTTGACACTTCAAGTTGTAACTACAAATAACAGTGTGAACGAGCCTTTACCATTGTTTCTGAGCATTCTCAGTTGTCAAATTCAGAGAGATTTTACAAGCGCCTTGTGGCCTTAGTGTACACTTTCAGTAACAGAGTTCGTTATGCACATTAGAGACTTAAATACCTGTCTGGAAATATGATAACAAAATTATTGTATTATAATTGTGACATATAGTATTTGTTTTATATATATATTTGTTATTTTGCTCTATAATCTAATATAATTGCATTTTCGTCTTGCATAAACGTGTAACCATAACCCTTATATTAAAATAAGGCCATACTTATAAAATACGTTTGTTGTTTTATCATCATGATAGTGTGAAATGACAGTGAAAAATGAATTTTTTTGGCGCATCCTCACCTACATTGGGAGCTCATATTTCCAAAACGAGCACGGTGACCCCTATTTTTTATAACAGAAGTTTGACTCAAAACGATAAATGTAACTCTCTTGTCCATATTAGATGACTATTCGGCCCCAATAGGGACCGCACATTATCTTCCCACAGAGGTTACTCCCTTCAGATTTTCTATCCTAACCTCTGTTCTACTAGGGCGAATTTCTCGACATGAAATGGAGAGGCCTAAGTGGTTGCATTGGAAGTGAGATGAGCAATCAGCGACGCCGTTGTAAATATGACATTTGCTTATGACACGTCATAATACTATTTTTGGAAACGGAAACGTACGGTAAACATTTTCTCCTTTATAGGTATTCCTTGATGTATGTTATTTGGTTTTGTGAATACATTTGACGATAAACATGCTGATATATAAAGAAAACCTAAATCAGAGAAAAAAACGGAAATAGTTTATTTGTGTTTTAATTCATCATTTACATGAGATATGTGAACTGAATTTGACTGGTGATGAAACGATAACATAGGACTATAAGAAGTAGCTACATGAGATCATGACACTACACCTATTTTCATCTTCTTCTCCAGTACCGAAAAAATAATAAATTTCTGGAAAAACAACATCTAAAATATAAAATCCACTGGCTATGAGTCCAGGGTCTGCATGTTGTTTAATTGCATTGTGTTGACTTGGGGGTGACCACTCCCTGGCAGAAAGATGCAAACAGCTGTTAGTGGTAACACAGAGGTTTCACGTTCTTCAAACTAAACTTCTGTGCTGTGTTACAGTCTGTGTGTGAGACTGGTTAAGTGTTACACTCAGACTCTGAAAAATAATTTATTCATAAAATATCACCATTTTATCAAATATTGAAAAAGAGCCTATGAGAAATGGTGAAAAAGAATGTTTTCGTAAAATATCACCACTTCATCAAATATTGAAAAGGAGCCTATGAGAAATGGGTTTTTCAGAAAATGAGACTCTTTTTCAATATGTAATAAATGTTGATATTTCCAGAATACAAATTAAGAATTAATAGAATTCAAAGGTCTATAATATTTATAATGAATGTTGATTAATGTATAACCACTTTTTATAACAACAAACAAGACTCGTCTAAGGGTTCAACATCAAATCAAGTTTTTCAGAACATTTCGTTTTTATTACGCATAAAAACGCATGTTAATTTTAGCGAAACACTATTTTGTCCGATATCTGATTGCTAAGTGAACAATTTTTGTTGAGTGTGACTTCAGTTACCGGTATACTTGAAAAGAATCACAAAAAAAGCATATTAATGTACGTATTTAGGCCTTGCAGTATTTCCCTCGCTATGCCGTGCCAAGATAGTGGGTCCATGCACCTGAAATACATTGATTGAAAACATATTTTATTCATTTAAGAAATGAATTGGGCCCTAATTTTTTAGCACAGATATCCTAAGGAAATACTGCAAAGCCTTATGATCAGTCAGTAATGGAGACTGGTAAGAGTTATGCCTTGCGTTTGGAAGTTGGGCCTGAGACAGCAGCAACAGCCATGTATCGTTCAGTTTAGTTTTTGTCAAAATAGGGGTTTAAAAGCGTCCAAATTAATTGTGTTGGGCATCACATGATTGAACCTGTATTCTCTCTGCATAGAAAATGTGTAATTGAATTACATTATTCATCTATATTGCCGTGATGACACATTTGTATGCACACGCAACCTGACAAACGACAGTAATTCATCCCGATAAATAGACTGAACAAATATAACAACAGAAAGAGGGTATTTTAGGGTACAAGAAAGCTTCATCGGCGTCATCATTCAAAAGAAAATGTATTCTGTAATTACCGTGAACGTGGAGACAGGGCTGCTTTTAGGAAACTGTACAATGGAAATGGTTGTTGCAGGGTTGCAATATCCGGTGTTCATGTGCAGTCGAATACCCCCTGTGACAAGTCTATTATTTTTAAGCCAGTCTGATTAAAATCGACATTGTTCAGAGGAATACAATTTGCAAAATAATATATCTACCGGGATACGAACAGGTTCTGTAGATTCCTCGCCACAAGGACGGTTTGGCGTGGAAACCTCCGAACGATATGAGTTCGTATCCCGGTAGATGTACTATTTTGCACATTTTTTCCGCGGAATACCGTCGGTTTTAATCAGACTGATTTTTAAGCGCAAAGCATTATGGTCTACTCGCACAGAGTAATCAAAGAAAAACAAACTAGTGTTTTTGACGTTTATCTATACATTGTAAAAAAAGTGTTGCACCCTCAAGTTTTTCACCAGTAAAAGTTGTCGGATTAGAAAGTAGACAATGTGTCAGGACAATCAACTGTGTGATATGATATAAGCATTATAAGATTGTTTGGAAAAAGACAAATTTGAACAAAGTTGTTTACTGACGATATTCGGTCAGTAATGACACCTCTAAATCATAGCGATATGTTTGATTAACGAATTGAAATCATAAAGATCTCAGAATAATTCCAAAATCATATGATTGTAACCTTCTTATCACTAATTGTAAAAAAATGTTGAAAAGGGATGACATTTTAAAACCAGTTACTTCCATATTTTGTTTAATAAAAGATGTGTTGATATGTGAAAGTCACCTTGGTGACAACTTTTTTATCGTCCTCTGAAACCTAATGTTTATCGCATAGTTTCGACACCGGAACAATAGTTATTTGGGTAAAACAAACCAGTACCATTGCAAATTCAGTCGTTATTTCTTTAAATGAATATTTTCTTTGAACTATGTCATCTTTATGTCTTTAGTGTTTAATTCAATACATTTATCCTAACATTGCCACACCATCACATTTTAGGTATGAATGTAGGGGGTGCAACATTGTTTGATTCAATTATGTACTTCTTACAAATATTAAAATAACTTTTACACAACTAGGTACTTTGCTTGTATCGTATAATCAATGAGAATATATTTATATTATGTTATATTAATAAAAATACCAAGTAACCGGTAAAATGTCATATTTTGTATATTTACTATCGATTGTTCGACCTCGATTCTTGTCTAGGCGAAATGGCTGTACAGATTGCTGGTACGGTCAGTGCTAGGGGTGACTATTGACCCAAAGAGACTATTGCGATAGCGATAGTCTATTGCCACTTACTATTGCGATAGCGATAGACTATTGTAACTCACTATTGCAATAACTATAGCGATAGTTTTTTTTGTACAAATACGAAATAATCAGCTAGATTTCTTATAGGTTTTAGTAGAAATGTTTAATTGATGTAAGGACTATGGAACCAAAATCAGGAAAGAAATGATCAATGAAAAGACTTTTTGTCATTTTGCCATTTCCTATCTCTAGTTCTTCCCTTTTGACATTCTAAAATGAAAAATCTTATATCAAATGCAGTGAGACTTGTGTAAAGCAATCATAATTAAGGAAAATTTAATAGTTTCGATAGTATCGATAGTTAACCTTACTATTGCGACAACGATAGTGTTTTTGTATATACTATCGATATATATTAGTACTATTGCCAAGCCAACTATTGCGATGCATCGATAGTTCGATGTATTGTTACACCCCTAGTCAGTGCAGTGATAGTTGCCTTACTCTGAGGATGTGGGTTCGAATTCCGCATGAGACTCGGCCCGAAAAAGTACAAGAATGTGTACTATTGAAGGTAGTGTTATTCCAAATGTAACCTTGTTATATTTGTTCACTATCTAAATGGCATGTTTTTTTTATTTACAAGACATGTTAATATATTGATAGAACAGTCTTCACATTCAGTAATGAGTGAAAGGGTAACATGCAGGACGAAAACAGTTAAAGGTACATCCATTGTTTTTCATAAAATTTTATTTGGCTTTTAAAACGTTCCAACCTACCATATGTGCTGTATACAATACAAACAAATTCACTCCGCTTGCATATTCATCCCCAATCGCCAAATATATCATTACTAGTTTCCAATTAAAATCGAGTAACATCATTATGCATGTGCAGAAACCGAAAGTGCATGTCCTATTTACACGCACAGTAGTTATATGACCTATTAAACATTATCAACCCAATTTTTAAAATTTTATCTGGTTTAAATAAGATTCCCAAATTACGTTTGACTCATTGGTGCGCGCCACACGCGGTGCATTGTCCGGTTTTCGATCAGAAATCGACACTTTTACCTTCATATCGTCAATAAACTAAGTCGGGTATCATCAAAATGGTAGTTTTCGGTAACAGTACTGTTGGTACTTCTCGATAAAGTAAGACCATTTATAACGTTTGGTATTTTTGACCCCCATCAACACAATGGATGTACCTTTAACACAAGAGTGCTCTGAGAGCACAAGAACATCGAGTTCCTTATCCTCTAAATAGGAAGTTTAAATGTAAGGGTGATTTGCGAAAGATGAGATCTTATTCAATTGCCATTTGTGAAAAGGAAACACATAAATCAAGTGTCAAAGACTGACATATGAAAAAAAATTGAGCCAAGCAAAGTTTAAATTAACCAATACTCAAAGTCAAGCGCCATAACTCTCCCAAAAACACCAATGTATATCCAAAGCATGTGTAAAGTTTGCGTATTGCGTGTTATAGAAGCGCCAAGATGCAGTACATACGGGACAGACATAACCTTTTAGCGTTAAATATCACTATAGTTTTCCAAATGATTTAAAACCAGGCCATTGTCTATTCACATATGACCTACCTCACGTCGAATACCATGTATATCTCATCTCGTGAAGAAGAAATAATATATTTACACTCGAGGCTGCGCCACTCGTGAAAATATACATTTCTACTTCACTCGATGAGATACACATGGTATTCGACGAGAAATGTCAAATATCCTCTATATATGTTTAACCTTTTGACAAGATAAAGGACTGGTGGCCAACTGAATTTTAGGGCTTTATAGGAAACAAATCAAATTAAAATCAACATTGTAAATGGAACAAGATCTCCAACATCGAGCTCTACAAGAAGACAGGAGCCGACTCAGTATCAATGGAGATAAAGGCAAGGAGGTACAGGTGGCTTGGACATGTCTTCAGGATGACCCCAGACTCCATCCCAAGAACAGCCCTCATGTGGACACCACCTGGACGGAGGAAACGAGGAAGGCCAAGAACAACATGGAGGAGAACAGTAACATCGGAACTTCAACAAGGGAAAACAACACTTGCAGAGGCTGCACAAGACAGGAGCAAATGGAGGAAATTTGTTTCAGTCGTATGTTCCAGCAGGAATGAAGAGGATTAAGTAAGTAAGTAAGTAAGTACTAGCCTTGACATAGATTCTTTGAACTTCTACATCCATATTCGCTTTCGTTGCACAAAAGACGCAAATCTCCAATGGTTCCAATACAAAGCGTCGCATCATAGTCTACCGACAAACAATAGACAGAACGAAATATATCGATCATAACCAATGTAACCAGTGCTCTAATTCTATGGAACCGCTCGATTTTTTTTTATTATTGTAGCATGGTTACTCATATGTGACAGAAACTCCATGATTGACTAAATAAAGAACTGGATTTGAATTTAAGTTTCACAAGAGGGTAGATTCTTCATAGTTTTCGTCGTAAATATAACGATCCAATTAAAGGTGCATCAATTGTGTTTCATAAAATGTTATTTGGCTTATATACGTTAAAACTCACAACATGTGCCGTCTACAATAAAAATAAATTCACTCAGCTTGCATATGTATCCCCAATCGCCAAATATATCATAATTACCAATTTCCAATTAAAATTGAGTAACATCATTATGCATGTGCATAAACCGAAACTGCACGCACGTCCAATTTACATACACAGTAGTTATATGACCTATTAAACATTATCAACTCAAATTTGTTTTCTTGACTGTTATAAATAAGATTCCAAAATTACGTTTGACTCATTGACGCGCGCCACACGCTCTGCATTGTCCGGTTTTCGATCAGATATCACTACTTTTACCTTCATATCGTCAATAAGCTAAGTCTACTATCTTCAAAATGGTAGTTTTCGGTTATAGGCGGTATTTCTCGATAACGTAACACCATTTATAACGTTTGCAATATGTGACCCCGAACAACACAATGGATGTACCTTTAATGTGATCCTAATCCATTTCAAAACTATTATCTTTAATCGTAAAAAAACCAGAAGTATGCCAACCTTTCAGTTCATGGAACACATGTTTACTCAGTACTTTTTATTAATACTATTATGCAGCAAAATAAGCTTTAACATTGACAAATTCTACAAATTCTTGTCGACAAGTGATATTTTGTTCAGCGATTGAATTATTTTGAATTTTCATTGTCATGTTAACATAATTTATATTATACCTTTATTGTTATGTTTGTAAATATGTGTATTGACTTGACCTTGTGCATACTCCCTGTTGGCTTTAAAAAATAAATTTATAAAAAAAGAACGAAAAAAAGTTCAGTTCAGAAATAACTGATTCATTGTTCAATAGTTCATCTGAGAATTTCCAAGGTACATTTTCGGGGCTTAATACCTTACGAAGTTAGTTTACAACCAGTAAATACAAAACAATTATTCGTGATGAGTACCAGTTTAACTACAGTCAAAGCTTGTAATCTGACGGTTCTGTGTATATTTTACGAGCGCTTCAGCTCTCCTTAATCTAATATTTGAGTTACACGTTGACCTAATCAGTGATGATGATCATAGACCTTCAATTGCAACAATTAATGTTAAAAGGGTAGTAGCAAATTCGTCGCTTTTGAAGTTTATTTTATGTTTCGGAAAACAGCTGTCGATTTTCTTTCTCCGATGTGCTGTAGTGGGATAAAACAAATATATAAAGATTATTACCCGAGGAAGTGTAAACTTTTGTGAACATTTGTATTGCCCGAAAGAGAGCGAGGGTTATACACAAATTTACACGAGTTTCATAAAAGTCATATGACAAACTGACAAATCAAAACATTTGACAAAATAATTTCTTTAACATCCATATTCAATTCAATTTGAAGGGAGTAAAATTAACCAGGAAACGACCCTCTTCTCTTGGGACGGCAAGCTACGGTGATGTCGTGAACAATTGTTTTAGGGCGTCACAGGCGATGATATACGAGAACCAACACGAAAACAAATCAAGCAATGGTAGCTAGGCAAACGTGATATGTGCACATGTGATCGTATTGGAAATATATAATCGGTTATTTTAAAGGGGCAGTAGCACATTTTTTAGCTGAAATAAATTGATGAAATGTATTTGAAAAATAATGTCACTAATAGTAAACCACCTTTCTCTCTTCAGATAATCAAGTTAAAAATGAGTGTACATGGTTTCGTAAAGCCATGTGAATAGTTTTTGTCATTCGAAATAAGAAATTGTGTTCACAATAAAATGGAATGCAATTTTTGCTTTATACGCAACATCGGTATTACCACTACTTGTAATTGGCTTGTGTAATAAGATGTATTACTCTCTAAAGTAAATAAAGATAACATAAACTATTATTTTAAATGGGAAATTTGAAAAAATAAAATTTGCAAAAAACGTGCTACTGGCCCTTTAAACCATATGGCCAATGAAGAAATATATGAAACTAGTAAGCTGTCAGTCTTGCAGGGGTCTGAGTCCTTTCCAGAGTGATTGTTTAATGAGTTTTTTAAATTCATCATTTGTGTTATCATACAGATCTATCAAATTATTCACATATAATTGTTACATTAATATTTGTTTAGCACTATTTTGCAGTCTTATCAGATTACATATATTCTACTCGCACATTCCAACTTATGGATTTTACTTTAATGCTGTTTTGAAAAGAATACGTATTTTAATCTGAATATAGTCTAACAATTAAGCTGTGAACACATTTTCCATCTTGATCAATGTGTTAAATTAATAATAATAATTTCCGGACGTTTTTAAAGTCCCATAGGTTTCAATGATATTCATAAGCACGTCGATCATATAGTTTAGCGGTAATGAATATGCTTCATAAAGTTCCATTTTAATACCGCTTCAAGAGAACTAGACTAGAGTTACTTCCCCTCCCTGGTTCTCACTGATTGGAGTTATAAAACTTGTTACTTCCGGTTGAAGTAGACACTCACTAATGCAACGTGAAATGAGTGATTTAGAAACAAATAAAGCATCGTCAGAGGATGTCTTTGCACAGGATTCTTCCAAAAGACCCCCTACAGTAGTCGAAAGATATTTTCAACAACGCTTTAAACTGGGTTAGTGATATAAATTTAAGTTCGTTAGCTAAAGTAAACCCAACGAAGTCTTAAGGGAGATAACTTCAGTCATTTTCAATTGGCAAAATTAACCGTTTGATCCCTTTTGACGATCTTTTAGGGTTAGTTTGTCTAGCGTAAGGGTTGACAGTGCAGTGAAGTTGATAATTACTAGCGCACGGTAAAGTGCAGTACTCCCCTTTACCCCTGAAATTGGGAGATAAAATCTATCAAATAGACTTATTTGGAAATTAAAAACACCATTTTACTTAGTTCAAATAATCTAAATGCTTGTTTATGTGCGATGACTGCGCGCCCGACATAGGAAGAAGAGGTCTAACATGTTGGACTACATTTTGCATGCTGATTGCTGGCATTCTTTTGTAAAAATGTCGAAAGTTGACCGATGACCATTTTGATGCACATGTGTGCCCGTCGTCACTTGATACCATCGTGTCATGAGTTTCCGTGGTATTAAGCAAACAGCTACTACAGACGCAAGCGTATGTACTGACGAACATCAAATGCATAATATACTGTCAAAACACGTACCTTTTAAGCATTTAATGTCAATAAAACATTTTTTCTAACAAATCGTTCCTAGTTATCGACAGCAGACAGCAGGCTGCCATTTTGGACACACTTTAGTGACGTCAAAAGTTTCCGTGGTATTTCCCAAAGGCCAAAGTATGGGAGCACCGCGCGTGTCACAATCTCAAGAATTTTTTTTGGTCATTTCAAACGTATTTACAGTTCAAGAGCTACATGAATTTGCTGATATAAAATCCAAATTGATATTTTTGTGACATATTCTGATCTGAAATGTGAGATGAATTATTCTTCCTAATGACATCGGCAGTGAAATTCATCGTGACGACGCAGGAATGTTGTAGTGGAACAATACTTCAGGTGTACCCAGTGACCACAATCACGGAACGTGCACTGTCCCCACTTAGTGAACTCCAAATTAGGACAGCGGCGCAATTAGTCGGGCTGAAACTTTCCGCAGACACAACACTTGTCATCTTCAGTGTCACTCATGTCTGAATCACTACTGTCTGACACCAATAACTTGTCAACTCCTGATGGCCCAAGCTTTGGTGATGTACGATATAGAAGTGTGAAATCCATCACAATTTTTGACGCCCGGGCAAAAGCAAATATCATTTTATTCGCCATTTTGCAAGTATTTTTTATTCTAAAGCTATCCTAAATCACTGAGTAATGAGTTTACATAATAATACATCCAGTTTGTGCCGTAACTGTCCCTCTCGCGATGTCAATCGGAAGTATTTCTTGTAGCACACTCTGACTTCTGCCCTCTGGGAAGTAATTTCTTGGTATCCCTCAAATTTGATTGAACCTTTGGCAAAACTTGGACCACCAATTACGATTGTTCACTAAGTATTTTGTATGGTTGGAATGTCTTTTTTTAATAGATTTCTTTGAAAGGACCTTTCTCTAGTCTCATAACTTTTTAAATGCCTCTCAGTTTTAAATTTACTAAATTGCAGTAAGTAACTTTTGGTCAGGGCTGGTTAGTTTTTCTTTAATTTTGATTTTAAATTTAAATTGGCAAAATAACACTTTTGAGGTGTATACTTTTACAAATATATTTCATACACTGGCTCAATGGAGCTTGGGAATCAGCACATTTAATTTTGAAGCATGAATTTTTTGCCAATGATTTGACAGTAGCTGATTATTATTTTCAATACAAAACATGTAAGTAATTAAAATTAAGTTTCATAATCATTGTTCAATATATATATCACACTTTTCTCAGCAGTGTGTGTCACTAGTTTAGTTTTGTGATTTCGCTGCTAATGGCTGCGATAACTGTCAAAGCGGCGTTAAACAATAACTCACTCACTCACTCGGCCCCACTCACTCACTAGTTTTGTGATAAAAAGCTGCATACCCCCATGAACTCATATCAACCCCTCCTTTGACTTATGTTTTCACAAAACTTGATGATTTGATTAAAAATTTTCCTTTTGAAATATTCTCGCCAGTTCTTTATTACTCGCCCGTTGAAGATCATATCACTGTTTAATAAATCTACAATGTTATTACACATTGTATAATAACATCGCGTGTTGCCGATTGACTTGACATCATAATGGCATAAATAAGACGTCACAATATTAGCGCTGCGGTCGCAATGGTGTGTGTCCTATTTATCGACGAGTTCGTGAAAATAAATGGGATTTAAATCAGTGAGTTATAAAAAAAATACTAAACTCTGTTCCGTTCAATAACATATTTAGAAACTCGTGAATGGTATCGGAATTTAACTAGCTTTTGCTCGTCAAATACCAAACCACTCACTTGTTTCATAAATATTTTATTAAACGGGACGTGGTTTAGTATTTTCTATGTATGCAACAAGGTTTGGGTGCAATGCTACAATGAATTTCAACGTAGTACCACCCATGATTCACTAGTTCCAGCCGCTGCTCGCAGGTTTCATCACAATACATAGCCACAATGGAGTTGCGGGCTTTCTCCCTGCCATAATAAGCAGCTATGATATAAGCAAAATATTTTTGAAAGTTGCGTTAAACACCAACTCACCTCAACTGACCTTTTGAATTATCCCAAGGGAAACTTGTACAGCGTATTAAAACATTAAGCCTCAAGGGTCCAGTCACAAAGGTAGGTTTACCCTGAACGGATTTGCTACCTTTCATCTTCACAATGAAACTAAAACTTGCTTGTTTCAGATGTCAAGGGGCAGAAAGGAGAAGACCATTGCATCCTGTCACATTCAAACAGGCAAGTTATTTTTATTTCTTTGATATACTAAGATTAAAAACAAACTGCAAGAAATTTTGACGCCTTGTTTGAAGGAATGATTCTCATTCAAAAAGTGTTTCTCCACAAGGATTTATTTAAAGATTTACAAAAGGTGGCACAAATACTTCTCAATACACACAACCATTTACTTACGCCCACCATTTATAGATTGTTATTATTGACTGTAGAGCTGTAATTACATTATACAACACCATCATGAGAAAAAATTGCTTTGACTCTTGGTATCTTGAGATCATAAATGATAGTGGGATAATCTATCACAGGTTCTTGCCAGGGTTTTCTTTAAAGAACAATGATTAACAGCTTGTAGTTTGAGTACCAGTAGTTCAATCTCTGATTCATATTATACTGGGGGCGGGATAGCGCAGTGGTTAGCGCGTTCGGCTTCGGATCAAGAGGTCCGGGGTTCGAATCCCGCCAGGGGCACGGCAACTTTATCTGCAGTAGAGAACTGTTCTACACGCAGTCAGGTTTGGGTGCAATGCTACACTGAATTTCAGTGCAGTACCACCCATGGTTCGCTAGTTCCAGCCGATGCTCGCAGGTTTCACCGCAATGCATAGCCACATGGCGTTGCGGGCTTTCTCCCTGCAGTAATACTAGCAGCCGCGATATAAGTGAAATACGTTTGAAAGCGGCGTTAAACCCCAACTCACCTCGTCTTAGGCATGCTTTGGTGAATATGACTTATTTTAACTATGAACACTTTTGAGTCATTGCATGCATTGTTATACACAATGAAAAGTGACCATTGATTGTGTGAGATATTGGTTAAGGCCATGTTAACCCTTTGATCCAATTTTGAAATCAGAAATAGGTTTTGAGAACAAACATGTGAAAAGTGACCCCAGTGATGATTCAACTTGTTAGTAATAACTACAATAATGAACAAATTTTTGCTTAAAAAAATTCCCATTTTATTGATGCTGTGGAGAAGGCGGAACAGGGAAAGGCGAGACCCTAAGTTTCGGAGCTGCTCTGCTTTTGCGGTGTCCTGCAAACGCTCATCTAGTTCATTTACATTTAATGCATATTTCATTTACATTTCATGCATATTTCATTTACATTTCATGCATATTTCATTTACATTTCATGCATATTTCATTTACATTTCATGCATTTTTTATGAATATTTCTTGCACAATTCAATTACTTTGTTAACTTACAAGAATATTTCATTCTCACAGCATGTACTTTTAAGAATTATATCGTGCAGGTTTTGAGTTTTCATGCATATCTCATGTCTATTTCATGTTCTTCTTGAAAGTTTCTTGTATATTTCATTCCTTGAAGAGGCAAAATCCACCATCTTTAATTTTTTGCTTTACGTGAAATGAAAATACACAGTATTGTACATAATTTTACAACCTTCTAATAATAAAAGATATACATTGATAGAATGTTCACATAGTAACACATAACATGTCATAAAACTAATAAACAATTTGCTGTTAGCCGTAGCGAACTTTTCCCCACTCACAGCGCCAATGAATGGCTTCAGTTCTCATTGTTTTTATTTTTCAACAAATATGCACTTGTCTTTATCAAGTTGTGAAATATTAATTCATCAAAATATTACCTTGATTAATATCTTTCAATTTGACTGTGTTTTAATCATGTATTAGTCGCATATATGTGTAAATGGGGATATATCCTCTCATATTTCGTTTCCACAAAAAAATACCCCAATAGAACCCTCCTTTTAAAGGTACATCCATTGTGTTGTTGGGGGTCAAATATGCCAAACGTTATAAATGGTCTTATTTTATCGAGAAGTACCAACTGTTGCCGAAAACTACCATTTTGATGATACTCGACTTAGTATATTGACGATATGAAGGTAAAAGTGTCGATTTCTGATCGAAAACCGGACAATGCTCCACCTGTGGCGCGCGTCAATGAGTCAAACGTAATTTTGGAATCTTATTTAAACCAGACAAGATAACAAATTAGGGCTGATAATGTTCAATAGGTCGTATAACTACTGTGCATATCAATAGGACGTGCACTTTCGGTTTCTACACATGCAAAAATGCCGTTTCTCAATTTTATTTGGAAACTAGTAAGTATGATATATCTGGCGATTGGGGATGAATATGCAAGCTGAGTGAATTTTGTTTGATTATAAACAGCACATATGGTGTGTTGGAACGTATTAAAGCCAAATACAATTTTATGAAACACAATGGATGCACCTTTAAACATGACGTTTTAACCATTGCAAATTTAATTTAAAAAGATTGATAAATTATTTCAAGAAACAAATTAATAAAACAGTTTTATTTGATTTACTCAGAATTTTTGAAAATTTCAAAACTGCAGATACGACCTATTAATTCTGCGGCGACGATGTATTCTCGATTATATTTTATGTCATATATTTTGCCTATATCATAACTTTTCATGCGTATTTCTTGCCATTCATGCATATTTCACGCTCATATCCCTTTTTTCTCAACAGGATCTGCATCCTAACTCTGGCCCCATCTCATCCCGTTCTGACAAACAAGAAAAAAGTAACGTCTGTGAATTTTAAAGTGAAAGATGATGTGGACAGAATGGAAAATAAAGTAACAGGAAAGTCTAAACGGGTAATTATTCTTAGCTTATTGCATAGCTTAATCACTTCTTTAGAACAAAAAGGTCTTGGAAAGACAATCTTCCTTATTCTATAAAGAATATACTGTTTCATGTTGACATGATATCAAGTCCAGACAATCCATGTCATCATAAAATAAAAGCTGATTCTTACAAAACCAGTTAAGATATTATTTTGATTTTATAATCTTCTTTACGTGTCGTGTTAATGTCATGAACATAAACCTGCCATGACTGTTAACTGTTTGAGAGAGCTGCTTTCAAGCTCCAAATGTTCCCGTAACATTTCCATACTGAATAAATGTCCTCCCACACAGCGATGTCATTTGTGTTAAGTTCTTTATGTAAGAAGTTGATATTCACAAATGTCTTTTTATGGAAATTTCTGTTTAAATCAAGAAGCAAACGACTTTGTTGTCATTTTGACATTTCAAACCCTTTTCAAGCACATGTTATTAAGTAGTTGACAAATGAAAGAATTGTTTTTAGACCTTTTTAGTTTGGATTTTTTTCTAGTTAATGAGACTCTTGAGTGTTGCCAACTATTTCTACAAGTTTAAAAGTTAAAAGGCAGTCAATTTAAAGTTGTTGCATTTTGAAGCTTATATCTGATGGTCCTGTGATCAACATTAGCATCGAACTGAGACCAAGGTTTAGTTAGAAGAAGCGTCATGAAAGCTAAGTTGGGCACTTACCTGAGCTGGTCATAATTCACATGCTAGAGCTCATCCAAATTGAACCACAAGGTGTTCATGTTTCACATGCAAAAGTTCATGTACATAACTTGAACCAAAGGTGTTTATGTTTCACAGGAAAATGTTCATGTAACTTGAACCTGAGGTGTTCATGGTTCGTTAGTTCCAGCCGATGCTCCCAGGTTTCACCGCAATGCATAGCCACATGGTGTTGCGAGCTTTCTCCCTGCCATAATACTAGCAGGTGTGATATAAGTGAAATACTCTTGAAAGCGACGTTAAACCCCAACTCACCTCACCTCACCTGAGGTGTTCATGTTTTACATGCAAAAGTTTATGTAACTTGAACCTGAGGTGTTCATGTTTCACATGCAAAAGTTCATGTAACTTGAACCTGAGGTGTTTATGTTTCACATGCAAAAGTTCATGTAACTTGAACCCAAAGTGTTTATGTTTCACATGCAAAAGTTCATCTAACTTGAACCAAAAGTGTTCATGTGTCACATGCAAAAGTTCATGTAACTTGAACCTGAGGTGTTCATGTTTCACATGCAAAAGTTCATCTAACTTGAACCAAAAGTGTTCATGTGTCACATGCAAATGTTCATCTAATTTGAACCCAAAGTGTTCATGTATCACATGCAAAAGTTCATCTAACTTGAACCAAAAGTGTTCATGTGTCACATGCAAAAGTTCATGTAACTTGAACCCAAAGTGTTCATGTGTCACATGCAAAAGTTCATGTAACTTGAACCCAAAGTGTTCATGTGTCACATGCAAAAGTTCATGTAACTTGAACCCAAAGTGTTCATATGTCACATGCAAAAGTTCATCTAACTTGAACCCAAAGTGTTCATATGTCACATGCAAAAGTTCATGTAACTTGAACCCAAAGTGTTCATGTGTCACATGCAACAGTTCATGTAACTTGAACCTGAGGTGTTCATATGTCACATGCAAAAGTTCATCTAACTTGAACCCAAAGTGTTCATATGTCACATGCAAAAGTTCATGTAACTTGAACCCAAAGTGTTCATGTGTCACATGCAACAGTTCATGTAACTTGAACCCAAAGTGTTCATATGTCACATGCAAAAGTTCATGTAACTTGAACCCAAAGTGTTCATGTGTCACATGCAACAGTTCATGTAACTTGAACCTGAGGTGTTCATGTTTCACATACAAATGTTCATGTAATTTGAACCAAAGGTGTTCATGTGTCACATGCAAATGTTCATCTAACTTGAACCCAAAGTGTTTATGTGTCACATGCAAAAGTTCATCTAACTTGAACCCAAGGTATTCATGGTCCACATGTGTCTATTTTAGGTAGCTAACAAAAGCTTACTGGATTATACAAATCCTCACAATAGAGTGCCTGGCCAGTGCCAGTGTCACGAGACTTCTCACATTCTCTTCCCACAGAGGTTACTCCCTTCAAGTTTCTGATCCTAACCTCTGTTCTACTAGGCCTGAATTCCCCGGCAATAAAGAGAGAATCCTGATTGGTTGCATGTGTTTTCCTCAAAATATGCTATTTCATTTTTTGAAAACAATTGATCATAAACATGCTGATAAAAAAAGAAGACCTCATCAGAGACAAATACCGAAAATAGTTCATTTGTGTTGTTTACATCAGACATATTTTGGAGGATATATGCTAATTAGCAACACCGTTCCTAGTCAAATGCTAAGATCTTTGAAGTCACTCGTTCAACATTGGACGCTGAAAGATGACTACAGGGATACAGTATGAGGTTCCCATATTCCCAGTGAGGGAATTTTGCTTGAGCCGAGAACTCCAGCCCTAGTAGAACAAAGGTTGGGACTTCCGGTTCGTTTTTTGGGTAAAGAATTGGAATCTGCAACCCAACTTGGGAGTAACCTCTTTGAGAAGAGAATGGACTTCTTGCAAAACCCAAAAGAACTTCAATACGTTATAAACAATGAGCACACAAATTAAAAGTTGTAAAATTTTGATAGGTACACAAAATAAGGAATCTTGTGAATTGTTCCTAGCAAATAAATAAAGAACCCAAATAAATTGGTCATGAGATTTATCTTTTCACATCAACAGATTCCAGTGGTGCAATGGTTAGTTCATTTTACCAGAAACACTCATAGCCGGACGTAAACGTGTAATGAAGAGAGACACGTAATATCCGTGGAAAATGTAGAACTATTGACCTATGAGGTTTAATAAATTAGAATGACAATTTGAAGTCTTCAGATATGATGGTTGCATTATCCAGGGTGCCCAGAATCTGAAGCCCAACTCACCGTTGTGTATCCTGACTTGTGATGACGGCTCCGAGTACACCGTGTACAGCTGTATGAGAGGCATGCTGGTTGAAGTCAACGAACATCTGCAGGAGAAACCACAGCTTGTTGTTGAGAAGGTAAGCTGTTTGTTGTGGGTGTTCAAGATTTGTTGTGCCACCAGCGTTATAATCTGTCTATAAGGCTCATTCTCTGACATCAATAATCTAATGATATCACAATTCTTTGACATCAATAACCTAATAATATAACAATTCAGAATTTCTTTGACATCAATAACCTAATGATATCACAATTCTTTGACATCAGTAATCTACTAATATCACAATTCTTTGACATCAATAACCTAATGATATCACAATTCTCTTACATCAGTAATCTAGTGATATCACAATTCTCTTACATCAATAACCTAATGATATCAGAATTCTCTGACATCAGTAATCTAATGATATCACAATTCTTTGACATCAATAACCTAATAATATCACAATTCTTTTACATCAGTAATCTAGTAATATCACAATTCTTTGACATCAATAACCTAATGATATCACAATTCTTTGACATCAGTAATCTACTAATATCACAATTCTTTGACATCAATAACCTAATGTTATCACAATTCTTTGACATCAATAGTCTAATGATATCAAAATAATCTGACATCAGTAATCAAGTGATATCAAAATTCTCTTACATCAGTAATCTAGTGATATCACAATTCTCTGACATCAGTAATCTAGTGATATCACAATTCTTTGACATCAATAACCTAATGATATCACAATTCTTTGACATCAGTAACCTAGTGATATCACAATTCTTTGACATCAATAACCTAATGATATCACAATTCTTTGACATCAATAACCTAATGATATCACAATTCTTTGACATCAGTAACCTAGTGATATCACAATTCTTTGACATCAATAACCTAATGATATCACAATTCTTTGACATCAATAATCTAGTGATATCACAATTCTTTGACATCAATAACCTAATGATATCACAATTCTTTGACATCAGTAATCTAGTGATATCACAATTCTTTGACATCAATAACCTAATGATATCACAATTCTTTGACATCAGTAATCTAGTGATATCACAATTCTTTGACATCAATAACCTAATAATATCACAGTTCTTTGACATCAGTAATCTAGTGATATCACAATTCTTTGACATCAATAAACTGATGATATCACATATTTTGAGTAGAGATAAAGCGTGTTGCCCATCCTAATCTTTGTTTCACATTCTAGCATGTGTTAGATTTAAGGTCTAAAGCACACATAAAATCCCCTCTTAGTGACTTTAAGACACTCTGTTTGTTTCTCATTGATATCAACCTTCAAATCACAGTCATTGTATTATTTGGTATTTTAAAATATTGATATCATATTGATATTATAAATGATCCTAAAGGGGTATGACATTATTCTCATACTCTTTTGGATCCAATCATAATCAATAAAATTGTCAATAATATTGAGTGCAGTGCTACAGATTATTTCTGTAAATACACAAAATATATATACTATAAGATATAAAATGTATACCTATTGACCTTCTATTTAATTTCATTTTTAGTTCATCAGGCCTGAAAGGCTCAATGGTCTTATGAATGCATAATAAGGTCATAGAATCAAATAAAACATTTAAATGAAGTAATTAAATAATAAGAGAAAACCATGCCATGCCAAAGCTTATCGGGCCTTTTAGGCTCGATGAGCTAAGAAGTGTTCAAGGTTAGAATTTATCAAAGCAGAGTATCAAGTCAGTGCATAATAGTTTTAAGCTCCTGTTGCAGGAAACGGAAAGGTTGCCATTTGTCTTGATACCTTGAGGTTGAAAATTATATTTTTAGAGAGAATTAAAATCATTTTGATTGGATTATTATTTTTTACCGCCTGAATTCGTTTGATTCAAATTTGTTCATTAGAATCGATTTATATCCTATTTATTATAAGTAAATTTTCAAATGCTTGCCATATAGGAGTACCTTGCTAGTCAAATATAATAGATGGAAGTAGTCTCTAAAGAACTATGGTTAGCGCGTTCGGCTTCGGATCAAGAGGTCCGGGGTTCGAATCACGCCAGGGGCATGGCAACTTTGTCTGCAGTAGAGAACTGTTCTACACGCAGTAAGGTTTGGGTGCAATGCTACACTGAATTTCAGTGTAGTACCACCTATGGTTCGCAAGTTCCAGCTGATGCTCGCAGGTTTCACCGCAATGCATAGCCACATGGCGTTGCGGGCTTTCTCCCTTCCGTAATACTAGCAGCCGTGATATAAGTGAAATAGTCTTGAAAGCAGCGTTAAACCCCAACTCACCTCACCTCACCTCTAAAGAACTAGATCAAAAGCTGCATAAATCATGATCAATGCAATGCATTTTTAAAAAAGTATTTGTTGGAAGGCAATGATGTAGGACTTTGTCTTGAAACTATTGAAGATTCATGCCCTTTGAACAGCGAAACTGAATATGGTTGTATTGTTGGTAAGTGTTTGTATCGATTTAATTTCCAAGTATCATATTCCATTTTAAACCTTGCTTGTTTGTTACATTCTCTTCCCACAGAGGTTACTCCCTTCAGATTTCCGATCCTAACCTCTGTTCTATATCCTAACCTCTGTTCTATATCGCTTAAAATCGAGGGCAGAAATGGAGTGTCCTATTGGTTGCAATTTAATCTAGTTGTGCAATCAGTGACGCCATTGTAAAAGGGACATTTGCCTATGACATGAAATAAACGTAAGATAAACGTTTTCTCCTTTAATGTGTTTTCCTCGAAATGTGCTATTTGATTTTATGAAAACTATTGATCATAAACATGCTTATTAAAGAATTTAATATTCAATACTGTTTTGAAGCAGTTTTGATGGATAATGGTTAAATTTGGTGAAAAAACAGAATTCGTTAAGTGGACCCCAAATTCTGCCTCAAAATTACAGGGAGCAAACTGAATTTTTTTTACTATTTTGAAGCCTGACCTTGCAACGTCTGAAATGCTCAAGGTCACTTAATTTCCTATTTCTTCATACATTTTGAGTCACATAACCTTTATTTAATGATGACCTTGTGTTTATGAAATATCAATTTCAAAAGAAGGACTTCAGATATATGCTTTATGACGGACCAAGCAAGGTTGTATTTTACTGAATACAAGTGCTTGAGTACTGCCACGATTAAAGGTACAATACTGTGTGGGTGAAGTGTGGTATGTTAATATGTAAAGTAACGAACAGATTGTAATCTCTAGTTATTTGGCATAAGGAATTTTGTGTCTTTGACGATGTAAGAAAGTGCTAGAAAACATGGTGCCAAATCCATTTGTATCAATTTGCCAAGTACAATCTTTGTTGTGCACATATATCACGCTCTTTACTACATACCTACATAAGTGAGATTCTTACAAGATTCCTAACACAGCAGGCCTGTCAAGGACGTTTATCTCTTCTGTATGTTAAACCTTAGAATTGGTCCTGATGCCTCTAAACTTCCCAACGCAAGGCATAACTCTAGCCAGTCTCCATAAATTTCTGATTTGGGCCTTGCAGTATTTCCCTCAGTTTTCCGTGCTAAGAGAGTGGAACGCTGCACCTAAAATGCATAGTGGACTCTTGAGTTCCAATCACAGAAACCTTAAAAGGAGGGTTCTATCGGGGTATTTTTTGTGGAAACGAAATTCCAGAGGATATTCTCGTTTACACATATATGCTATTAATATATGATTAAAACATC
This sequence comes from Gibbula magus, assembly GCA_936450465.1. Taxonomy (NCBI): domain Eukaryota; kingdom Metazoa; phylum Mollusca; class Gastropoda; order Trochida; family Trochidae; genus Gibbula; species Gibbula magus. The sequence continues at coordinate 18,902,231 of OW388300.1, read as the reverse complement.
GTCAAACTGAAATATATTAATGAAGTTAATACTTTGATGACTTTACATTTCACAACTTAATAAAGACAAACCCACATTTGTTGAAAAATAAAAACAATGAGAATTGAAGCCATTCATCGGCACTGCAAGTGGGGAAAACTTCGCTACAGCCTCAGAGCATAGTGTTTATTAGTTTTATGATACGTCATTTGTTACTATGTGAATGTTCTATCAGTGTATATGTTTCATTATTACAAAAAATTAAAATTGGGTAAATTTACAGCATGTTTTCATTTCAAGAAATGTCAAAAATCCAAGATGGCGGATGCTGCCGATAGATCGGTGATAGAACTTTCCCTTTAAGGAAATGCGGAAAGGCTCAAGTCGGCCAGTTATGGAGACTGGCAAGAGTTATGTCTTACCTGAGCAAGTTGGGTGCCTTGTCTTGTTTATTAAGGAAACGGACCCTTCAACTTGAAGTGATTGGATCATATTGGCACTGTTGCGAACATCATCCATCATATGTGTCACTAAAGTAATTAAAAATTTCGGAAATATATATTCTTTGAGCGATAGCAACATAATATCAGTTTCCCTTTCGATCGTTAGAGCACAGTCAAATGCTTTCGTCCAATCATATGAGTGTATTGTGGTCACGTGGAGTACATTTATATCCCGATAGATGTACGGTTGTCTGGTTGCGTTCGGGTGTCATGCTCATAAACTGGTTCACAGACTTTCAAAAAAACAACAAACAATGTCAACTGATTGTTTTATTTATGGAGATAATACACAATTAAACACTAATTACATTGACAAATGACCTGCTGTGTTCCCTTTCCGAAAGGAAATAGTCGCTTCCGTTGATGGGGGTCTTCTATATTAAGGAGCTTGACATTCCTAAAAGAAGAATAAAAGCATGTAAATAAAGCAAGTAATGGAGGTCAATTGGGTTTTTTAAAGTGTATTTCATTTATATCACGAGTAAGTGAAATAATGACAAGCATGAAACCATGTTACCAATGTTACCAATGTTTTATATATTTTCAACCACGATATACAAAATAATATCAAAAGTTATAGAACGACATAAAAATGAGAAATAAGAAAGTGATACAAATTACCTTCTTGGAGTGTTAGAGGATGGAGGCTCCATTGTCGTCTCACACAGCGTCCGAGCGATGGCCAGTACGACGTTACATTCTTTCCTACAGACAGTTCGAGTTCCTTTGCTTCAGTAACCTGAAATAATTTAATTATATGCAATATAGACGGGATGCTCACTCGTATATTGATAAATACAGCTCAACAAACAACTTAACGTGTTGGTAAAAAAAATACAAAATACAAAAAAAACCAATAACTGTTATTAAATAAACCAATTTAATGAAAATTAGTTAGAATTTTAAACTTGCAGAGTTTGAAAAGTAAGGAGTAAAAAAGTAAAGTTACCTTTCCTGAATGAATAGTGTACTTGTCCTTGGACTGTCCATGATGAAGCCATTGTGTGAACTGATTCATTCCACAAACCACCCAGTCTTTATAGGCAATGAAATGTATTACTGCTCAATGTTGCTGAATAAAAACGTGCTTAAATCATGCATGTGCGTGATTCAAGCACGACGCTTATGCTGTAGCACGACTCGTACGCTTTATATAAAATGTACGCCTCATGCACCTCGGACAATTTCAGAAATTCAGTATTCAGTACAGTGCCGAAGATGACGTCAATGTCCCTAACATTTGCATATGAAAATGAGAGATGTCAATGTTTTGCATGTTGTGTTCGAGAGAATGTTTCCCAAATTTGTTGACAAAATATTTGAAATAAATTCATTTTAAGACATTTTCTTGACGACTCAAGCATTTGATTGTGCTATAAGATAGATAGAGAACTCGCAGCAGTACATTATCGGGATATAAATGTACGGATTTGAGAGGGTTAGGCTCGGCTGACGCCTCGCCCAATCCTCTCAAACCCGTACATTTATATCCCGATAATGTACTGCTACTCGTCCTCTATCTATTACTTACAATTTTTTTTAGAACAGACCGTTTATTTTAAATCACTTGAACCTGTTCCACCGATAGTTGAGTCCACCATGTTATTGTCTTCTTTCACTTGCTTATGAAGTCCGAACGAACTGATGTCCTCTATTTCCATTGCGTATTAGCAGGATCATTTCATGTGCTGTACGTCACAACTTTTGAGGAATGAGGCATGGAGACAGGTCGAACGAAAGTGGTAGGAGTAAAGATGTTGAAATTCAATAAGTAGGGTTACCTAACATTACAGGCGTAAGAGGAAATTATTTAAAACTTTGATTAAATATTTCCCATAACAAAATCACTTGAAACCTAACCTATTCTTCTTGGACACCAAATGAATTCCTTGGGTATATAACGAGAATTATCGTCTGTTTTTAGAAGAAAAGTTGGCAAAGAAATTCTAAATTAAAAAATAACCCAGAGCAAAAAAAACACCCCTTTGAGTTTGAATATATGTGGAATCACAGTCCGGACGGGTACTCAATCTATCGCATCCTCTGGAAACATAGTCCGGACCAGTACCAAATCTCTCACATATGAATGCAATGAAAGTTTGTTTGAAAGAGTGTGATGCAAATTGGATGTTACAGACGGAAGTAGTTGCAGTATATCAGTTGAAGCTAAAGTAGACGGTTCTAACACTATCATTGCTCCAATAAGTGCTGTATAAGTGACTGCGTGATTGAGAACCGTCGTAAATGGAAGAACTTCCCGTTATCCTGAAGCAGTTAACTCCCCATCAGCCGAAAGTGCAAGTGAGTACAGACAACTCAAGTCTTATTCCTCTTAATCAGTAGTACAACATGATCGTTCACGTAAACTTACGTAAATAAATTGGTTTGTGTTACAAGATGTTTTACCCTCTCAATTAAATATAAATGACATAAACTACCATTATAAACGGGAAATTTGAAAAAATAAAAACTTGCAAAAACGTGCTACAGCCCCTTTAAGAGAGAGCAATCCATTACAAGACGAGCGTGTAGTGAAGGGTATACAATGCAACCGTCTAATGAATGATATGAGACAGTATCAAATGATATGGTTAAGGATAACCATGATACAATACTGTAATATAATCAGGAATATATTGATTAATGTCCAACAACAGATGGCAAAATATAGGTAATATATCATTACAAGGGGGCGAAATACCGCAAAGAGAAAAGTAGTTCGTCACAAACAACAATAATGGAATTAAAGATATCAGAAGGTGCAAATAGCAAATCCAAGGTATTGCTGCGTATCGTGTTGTGCAAATGACCAAAATATTAATTTATGTTTCTAGTATCAAACAACATGCTCTTTTTTCTGAGGCTTTTCTTAAAATTCTAAAAGAAACATGCAAAATTGAAAAATCCACAGCTAGAAAAACCAACAGCGTCTCTCTATGTTGTGTATCAGTAAAGTTAAAATTGAGTTAAAATCAGCCGATTCCGTTAGGCAGTTCACATTTTGGTATAACTCACCATTTTAATCCCTTACAACAACACATGTAGTCTTCGGCGAAACTTCAAAGGATTTTTACTGTATTATCAAATGTTGCTTTCCCAGGAAGACACCGTTGTGAAATTGAAACTTTTACCTCTTATAGTTGGTTTTGGTTGAAGCGCACATAAAATATGAATACCCCACTCTGTGTTTAAATGTTAGTTCTATCTATGACCTATCTTGCCTCACTGACTTTGCATTATATTCTTACCTTTGATGTAACACAATGATTATATATTTACCCCCTGTGTTATATGAAATGTATGTATGAATTTGAAACGGATTAGAATAAAAAAAAAAAAATCATTGATATCGCATGATTCGTTTCTTAGCTACACTGACCATAAACGTATCACTTTTTTATCGTCGTCTTTACGTATTACAGAATTACCGTATTTCCTCGAATTTACGCCAGTGGTATGACCGTTTAGAAGAAATAGCTGCCGGGCTTCCAATAGACACCGGGTGATAAGATGAGCAAAATTTGAAAAAACAATGTATGAATGTTCACGTATGCCTATTAAAGGGGCAGTAGCACGTTTTTTCGCTCAAATAAGTCGATGAAATGTATTTGAAAAATAATGTCACCAATAGTAAAACATCCTTTTCTCTTTGGAAAATCAAGTTAAAAAATGAGTGTACATGATTCCGTAAAGCCACGAGAATCGTTTTTGTCATTCGAAATAATAAAATGTGTTTACAATAAAATGGCCGCCATGCACTTTTTGCTTTATACGCAACACCGTTGTTGCCACTACAGATACTTGGTTTGTGTAATAAGATGTTTTACCCACTAAAGTAAATATAAATGTCATAAACTATTATTATAAATGGAAAATTTGAAAAAATAAAATTTGCAAAAAACGTGCTACTGCCCCTTTGAAAGATATTCTTCACGTTCAATAATGAATAAATATTCCAAAAAACAAATTCAAGAAAGTTTGTCTATAGGTTTGTTAGTCGGTGATTTATATTGCCAACAAAGCCATAGAAGCCGTTCCTGAAGGAGGTCTAAAACATAGACCCAATGGGGCGTATTGTCGAGGAACTACGGTAACTTCGATACTGGAGTTCACTTTGATATGTTTCGAACACAATGATGTCACACCTTCAGTGACAATGATAACATTCATCTCGTCATAATTACAACGTATGCTTACCGCCATTAGCTCATTAGCGGACTTCTCTAATTAGCCATCTTATCTTACAGTCGCCATCTCCTTAATGATCCGAATTACGCATTGCCCATGCCGAGTTTAGCTCCCAACATACAGGCATCTTTATATTATATCTACGGAATTTAACCTTTCTATAACTTGATTTATTATTGGTCATGTTTGTATGTATTCAAACATATTATTCAACTCGTTTTTATTAAATAAATACAATGAATATTTTGAAATGCGGGATACGGTAAAATGGGACAAAACCTGTTAAAAAAAGGACTTATTCCAAGATCGTATATACTGTGGATGTACATATATATATATATATGCATATGTATACCCTGAAGCTATTTATGATCTTCGTTGTAAGAGTGTCCCTCGTATTTATGTTGCAAAAGATTGATGAAATACGTTTTATGCACACTGACAAATTACACTTTCCCCCCATTGAAAGAGGATTAATGGAATTGTCAGAACCTTTTAGACTGCAGCCATCATATAGTGTCTAGCTCGTGGTTTTAGATCTCGCTAAATCTCGTACACCATCTACTGCTGTCGCTCGATCAACCAGCGCCCCGTTCAATAGCAGCGAGCGCTTAAATTGCTCAATGTAGCGCTCAATGTAGCGCTCAATGAGCGATTCTTCTCTCTTGAACGACACAGTGCAAATTCCTCAAAGTTTGCTCGCCTTGCTACGTAGCGCTACATTGAGCAATCGCGTTCAAGATACGTTTCAAAGTAATCGCTCTTTGAGCGATTACTTTGAAACCTATCTTGAACACGGCACAGGAGTGTGAAATCAGTATTACCAGAGCGAGAGCGAGGATTACTCTCATATTTGTACGAATCATATAGCACATTTTAGAGCGTACGAATTTCTTTATTATCCCCCGCCGCGCGTTTAGCGCGAAGCGGGGGATATAGTATTCGGCTGCGTCCGTCCGTACGTCCGTCCGTCCGTCCGTACGTCCGTACGAAATGGAATAACTCAAATACCATTCACTGGATTCTTTTCATATTTTGCATATGGGTTCATCATAGGAAGAGTAATGTTCCTACAGTAGTTTGAGACCTTGACCTTCATTTCAAGGTCACAACGAGACTTTGTCATTTTACCCTTGTCAGCGGGATATCTCAATAACCATTCGCTGGATTCTCTTCATATTTTATACATAGCTTCTCCAAGGCAAGACGACGGGTTGATTAGATTTTGGTGACCTTGACATTATTTTCAAGGTCACAGCGGAACTTTGAAGTTTTCAACATGTTAATGTACATGTAAAGCTTGTCAGCGGGATATCTCAAGAACCATTCAACGGAATTCAATCATTTCTTGCACAAAGCACCTTCTAGGGATGATGATGGGCTGATTAGATTTTGGTGAAATTGACATTATTTTCAAGGTCACAGCAGCACTTTGAAGTTTTCAACATGTTAATGTACATGTAAAGCTTGTCAGCGGAATATCTCAAGAACCATTCACTGGAATTCCATCATTTCTTACTCAAAGCACCTTCTAGGGAAGACGACCGGCTGAATAGATTTTGGTGACCTTGACATTATTTTCAAGGTCACAGCAGAACTTTGAATTTTTCGACATGTTAATGTACATGTTAAGGTTGTCAGCAGAATAACTCAAGAACCATTCACCGAAATTTCATTATATCTTACAAAAAGCAAAAGGACTGATAAGATTTTGGTGACCTTGACATTATTCTCAAGGTCACAGTGGAATTTTTCGACATGTTGATGTACATGTGTGTAATACTTGTCAGCGGGATATCTCAAGAACCATTCACTGGAATTTCATCATATCTTACACAAAGGGTAGATTAGATTTTGATGACCTTGCCATTTTTCTCAAGGTCACAGTGGAACTTTGACTTTTTTAACATGTTTGACGGTCAATTTTGCTGATCTTGACATTATTTTTAAATTTTGAAGTATTAATTTGCGGCGGGGGATCATGTCACCTTAGTGACAACTACTTGTTACTAATTCAATTAAATCGCGTGAACATTATCTACAATAACTCCCTCCTCTCACTTTCTGACGATACACTGGCGGACCACTAGGACATGGTCTGTAAATTATGATAAAAACATGAAAATCGAAGTATCTTTTACCATTGTCAACATTGAAATATGAGTAAACATTTTTTCTCGACGAATACCATGTGATCTATTTGAATTGAGGAGAAAGTTCTTCTTTCAAAAGTTGGGGCGGGATAGCGCAGTGGTTAGCGCGTTCGGCTTCGGGTCAAGGGGTCCGGGGTTCAAATACCGCCAAGGCCACGGCAACTTTGTCTGCAGTAGAGAACTGTTCTACACGCAGTAAGGTTTTGTGCAATGCTACACTGAACTTGAGGTAGTGAGTGAAAGTGAGGTACAGGTTTCACCACAATACATAGCCACACGGTGTTACGGGCATTCTCACTGCTATGATACTAGCAGCCGTGATATTAGTGAAATACTCTTGAAAGCGGCGTTAAAACCCACCTCACCTCAATCTTTCAAAAGTGGCCAAGCCTCTAAAGTTTCAGTTGAGCTTTATACCTCTCACAACCGTACTGACGATGGATGCAAGATGCTGGCGTTCAATTCCTTAATTATTTCTAGATATTCGACATTTGGACAGACTTATAGGAACCCGAAATAACCCGAGGCCAATCAAACTCCCGTTGTCTCTATAGTGCTTGAAGCAACTAATCTCCAATGAATAACATTTTCCTCAATCAAATGGATTTCATTCATCTAAAACGTGTATCCTTTATAGTAAGTACTTTATGATCAAAAGAAGTCGTAGTTTCAATCGGCGAATAGCTCTCGGAGACAACACTGGCATTCAGATACGTCGACCCTATAAATCTAACCGGCGACATAAAGGCCACCGAGGAAATCTTCCATATACATATCTAAAAGGCTGAATACATTCTGTGTGTTTCCCCTCTGTCATTTCGATCTCATCTCCAAGTGCGTACATATCATGTCTGTTTAATGCGCAATTCTCTAATGTACCACCTCCCCACTTCACTTAATGATCGTACATTATCTTACATTCTCTTTGAAAACTTAAAAAGGCCAATCTAAGTACAGATCGTTATAATTTACCCTACTCTTATCTTTCCATATGTAACTTACTTACCCTTCCCCTTCAATGCCAACTAAGATAAGTGTATCCATTTTCATTTGCTGCCTCGAAAATAAAACTGTAGTTATCTCAAATTAATTTCTTAAACACTTTTAGCCCATCAAGCCTATCCCACGAAACACCATGCATGACGTAAGGACGTAATTTTGCCTTATCATTCTACGTGTTCAGCTCCTTTAACGTGTTAAAATATATTTGACATTTTCACAAGATAAAAGGTGAGAGAGCTAAGAAAGTGTGTGGTATTTAAAAACAAATTCCAATAACGAAAAGCACCAGAATGTTGAGATATTGTACATACATAATTCAACCAGCACATAATAATTACTTGTTTGGGGAAGGTTCATTGGATATTACAAACCTATTCTTTCATATGAATGTATTCAACCGTAGATAAGAAGTCATGCTAAAACTGATGAGCTACTGAGTCAATGGCTCTGAATTGAAATACAATAAAAAGTCTCACAACGAGGAGCGGAGGCCATCTAGATTTCTAAGCTGTCGTTAGACTTAATAATTCTCCTATAAATATTGCTCTTGGGTAGTGACGACAGCCTATAACACAAGACACTGTCATGGGTAACGTCAAAGAGTCATGCTGTGTGTCACATCATATAAGCATGTGTTATACGTATACAACTATATGTATAAACAGGAATGTCCCCTCGAATTTCGTTTCCACAAAAAATACCTCAATAGAACCCTCCCTTTAAAAGGGCTGTAGCACGTTTTTTGGCAAAATTTATTTTTTCAAATTTCCCATTTAAAATGATAGTTTATGTAATTTAAATAAACTTTAGAGGGTAAAACATCCGCAGTGGTAATAACGGTGTTGCGTTTAAAGCAAAAAATGCATGCGGCCATTTTTATGTGGACACATTTTATTATTTCGAACTACAAAAACGATTCCCATGGCTTTACCAAGCCATGTACACTAATTTTTAACTTCATTTTCCGAAGAGAGAATGCTGTTATAGTATTGGTGACATTATTTTTCAAATACATTTCATCGACTTATTTGATCGAAAAAAAAACGTGCTTCTTTCCCTTTAAAAGATAAAGATTGTTTTGCAAGATCATGTTCACGAAGTTTTGGTGTTTTTACTATCTTATCAACAAATTTGATATGAAACTATATACTTATTTGGGCGAAAAAACGTGCTACTGCCCCTTTAAATAATATCTCGATCTATCCAGCGTTGATTAATCAATTGGTAATGTGTTAACAAATGAGCTGTTTGGTTATCTTATCAACTCCCTGACACGGCCCCAAAGAAAGTCTAGATTGAGAGAGTCGGAGTCAGTCTAGGTCATTGCCTCCTGGGTCCAGTTTGTTGTGTTACCCTACTGAAGATGACTTCGTTTTTGAAATATGCCGAGTCGGCACTATGAGCTAATTAACTCATTAATTGCACTCGTTTTAAAGAAAACATTTTCCTAACCTGATTTATACATAACGACTTGCCAAACATCATCTCTGCCGTGAAAGTGTCTGAACAAGAGATGCAAGTAAGCTATCACTTAGGAAACATGAGAAATTATATCTGTTAGTAGGTGTTTTGTTTCTGACACGGCCACAAGACAGCGCAATCGCTTTGTAAGATGAATACCAGCTTCTCGTCTTCAGCGAGCGCGTCATGAAGCCTCGTGATAAGCCCGAGAATAAATTGATGTTGTGACCCGTGTTTAATCCCGCTAGTGTGTGTTTTATGTCATTTTCACTGAGATCTCCTTTTTGTTCCATCTCTGACTTAATGAGACTTTAATGTAAAGCTGTTCTGATAACGGGTGATGGATGCAGCGCTGGAGCGATATTCCTGTTATCCGTTATCTCTCTTTACTTGTTCCGATTCGAATGGACAAATTGGTCCAACTGATAATAGTGCAAGCACAGATTCACTTGTTAGCTGTTAATAATATGAAACATACTGTATGTCCCGAGTCCGATAATTGCTTCATAAATCGTCGATCAACGTAAGTAGCAAATTACAAAAATGGTAGAACGAGATGTTGAAGGTTCCTTTTCGAACTGTCTTGGTCTTATTGCGTGATCTGATGGTATAACTCGTTAAGTGTCCATGAGATCACGATGATTTACAGTTAGTTAGTGACCCATTAGTGAAGGACTTAGTGATATTCTTGGGTAATCTTGTTTGTCACGTAATATACTAAATTTATGGATCGCCATTCCGCAAATAGAAATGGGAATATCACGATCGCGTCCTTCGAGAACTCGAGGTGAGCAAGTCCACATACGGGATTTCAATTTGGAGGGGCAAAAATAAAAAATATAAGACAAACACAAAAAACAACGACGGATTCTTAAGGGAAGGGAGGGAGTACAATTTAAGCCAATTGGTCAGGTCTGTTAATGGTTTCGTTAAACGTTAACGCCTTTCGAATCATATCAATTTGATGATTAGTATTGTATCGAGTAGACATAAAACCTGAACATCTCTAATGTTGCTTTACGTTTGTGACATTTCGATGGATACTTTTTACAAAAGACGGTGAAGTAATCGTTAAACAACCTGACTGCACGTGAATGTGTGTTTGCGTAAACGTCATTCAAATGATTTCTGTAGTGTTTGAAGACGTCCTCGCGTCCTCCATGGACGGTCGAAGAAGCAAGAGAGGATATTATATGAGTGCCTATGTCATACTATGTTCAAGACACGAGTGCCTGAATATTAGTATTTCCCGAGCGAGAGCGAGGGATATACCGATATTCAGGCACGAGTGTCGTAAACATAGTATGGCATAGACACGAATATAATATTCTGTTTATTACCGAATTCATGAAATTAATGAAAACACGCTAAAATACACTTTCAACCATAGGCTGGCGACCCACCGTCGCGCATTTAGAATGCAACGTCATAGACGAAGCGTGACGTCATAGCATTGTTTATGACGTCACGTCACCATAACAAAGTGATATTTTGCCCTATGGCATCATATGAAAAATATGAACCCCAATATGATTGCCCTCGTAGGTTATAAAACAAAATATGCATCTTGATTAAACATCCAATGGCATCTCCTATTTTGCACAACATTAATGTTTGCGGATAGCATAGTTGAGAAACGTTTTCTCGCTCTCCGTTGAAGAAGATTGAAACAAAACAGAATACATTTTGATTGAACACTCAATAGCATTTTCTTATTAGCACAAAATGGTTGCTTGCAGATAACGTGAAACTTATTAAGAATAACTCTGTATACATTTGAAAAAGTGGTGACTTAATGGCATTCGCAATATAATTCAACACCTGCTCAGAACTTTGAACATGGTTAACTTTGAGTTGTATACAAGATGGAGTGTGTTGTGTTCACAGTCTGCAGCTGATTAAAATCGACGGTTTTCCGAGGGATAAAAATTGCAAAATAGTGCATCTACCGGGATACGAACTCATATCGTTCAGAAGTTTCCTCGCAAAACCGTCTGATAACAGCCCGTATACTTGTATGTCCTGACGCAGTGTCAGTTAATCAATCACAAGACGTCCAACTAAAGCTTTCGGTGCGAGAATCTAAGAGGAGATAACTCCAAACAGCTATTCTTTCGTCTGTTCCGAATGCTTTCAAAATGGCGACTGCTTCAAAAATATAATGTGATTGATCAGCTATTTGACTGGGCTTTGGCTGCGCTAAACTGGTTCGAGACACGCGCCTATACGGGGTGTCCTCAGACCTTGTGGCGAGGAATATACAGAACCTGTTCGTATCCCGGTAGATGCATTATTTTGCAAATTTTATTCCTCAGAACAAGGTCAGACTGTGTTCTTCATGAAGAAAAGGTCAACTAATGCATGTTTCTGAACCTTACCTTCAAACGTATTGAAATACGATACGATGTGGTTATGCATGTGATCTGGCGCCATAAGATTCGTAACAAATCAATGTTTGTTGGCTAAAAACACGTCCAAGGTAGTTTCCTTAGCAAAACATTCATTATTTAAATCTAATTCATTTGAATTTTTTCTTAAAGGGACACTACGTGTTATAATGAAATTTAATTTAGATACAAAAATATCGAATTTCCTGATTGACGTCCAAATCATCTCACTCGACTTGCAAATGTATCCCCTAACGCCTAACGTTTCAATAAAACTCATTGACTTAATACACGACGAGAAGCCGAATTCATGTGCCCAATTTACATGTATACCAGTTATATGTTCCATTGAGCAGTACCAACCAATATCTGTCCCCCTGTCTGCAACATATGTTTTCAAAATTACGTTGGAACAATTGACGCGGTACATTGTCCGGTTTTCGATCATAATCACGACTAAACATCTTAATAATGTTACTATACTGAACAGATGGGCACTAATCGGGTAATTTTCAACAACAGTCATTACTTCTAAAAAAAACAACACTCTTGGTAACGTTTGACCTATGTTACTACAATTACATACGGAGTGTTTTCTTATTTTATGATTGTTTAAGTTTTGTTTGCATGGTCACCACGACACTTTGACCACTTTACAAACTCTCAAGAACAATATTCCCCAATGTCCACTTGGTGACACTGGCCGTGTTTCCAAGATCATCACGCCCCATTTTGTCAGCAATGCCATCTGAACCATCTGACCAAGTAACAGAAGCTGGTGAATGAGTCTTACTTGATTCACCAGCGGGATTTATGTTTGTGGAAAAGTCTTGTATCATTTTGTATTTCTAATGATTTGAAATTCTCATCCCACAAAGGTTACTCCCTTCAAATTTCCGATCCTAAACTCTGTTCTACATCGCTTGAAATCGATGGCAGAAATGGAGTGTCCTGATTGGTTGCAATTGAATCTGGTTGTGCAATCAGCGACGCCGTTGTAAAAGGGACATTTCCCAATGACTCGTCATAATGATAAAGTAAACGTAAGATAAACGTTTTCTCGTTCAATGTGTTTTCCTCGGAATATGCTATTTGATTTTGTGAACACTATTGATCATAAACATGCTTATGAATAAAAAGGCCCAAATCAGAGAGAAATGCTCAAAATAGGTCAGTTATGTTATTTACATCAGACATATTCGAAGGACATATGCTTATGAGCAAGACCCTTAAGAGTGAAATGCCTAGATCTTTGAAGTCACTCGGTTGGCTTGGCCGCTGAAAAATGAGGTTTCATTGGTTAAAAAATCAGGGGTACAGCATGAGGTTCCCATTATCCCTGCTAGGGAATTTTACCAGAGTCCTCTATTTCAAGCGATGTTAGGATCGGAAATGTGAAGGGAGTAACCTCTGTGGGAAGAGAATGATGATTTTGATTTGATTCATCATAACTTTACAAACATTTACAGTACTCATGTTTTATTTTACAATTCAGTTCCAGACGGAAGGATACATCGCAGTTATTTTACCGAGACTGTACGAATACGAGAAAGAGATGAAATCCTTGATGACGTTGGACGAATACAATGCAAAGATGGAGGAACGGAAACTCGAGGAAATGACGTGACGGGAAGAAGGGTGTGGATGAAAATGAGGATGAATAAATGAAGATGTCTTGATGGTATTAAGCAAAGATACTAAGCGGACTTCTGTGTATTTGTTCACAGTACGAATCGTGCCCTTCACAAACTCCATATACTAACATTTGGTCTCAGAATTACCTTTTTTCTTACTAGTAACATTTTACAAACAATTCAAATAGTTATACCAAATGGAGCCCTAAAGATGCCTTAAGCTGAGTAATCTAGACTGTATATAATTTTCTAGACTGGACTGGTCGTCAATTGAGTATTTTGCTCTAGGGTCGGGATGACAGACTACAAACTCCATTGTTGTTCTTGAGACCAAAGTCATGTCCAGTAAATCACCCAAACACTGAAACGAATTTTACAGCCAAGGCTCTTTCAATATAATATTCATTTTACAGTGTTTTTTTAAAAGTGATTTTTTTGACATTTTAAAAGTTTGTGAAACTATTTTGTCCATATTTGAAATTGTGCATGATTCATTTCCGTAATTTGAACATTGAATACAATTATCAGAACATCACATAACGTCCTGCATCTACAGTTTCTAATATAATTTCATAATGTACGTTTTGTCGAAGCCGGTCTATGTCAATTGTACTATTGCCATCGACGTACATGCTAGATGTACATACGGAATGCATGTTGTCCATCATAAAGTCCTTGTTTAAGGTCCTTTTATCGAGTATTTGTACTCTTGTGCAGTAAAGTCCTGACAGTTGGACATTATGTTTGCACACATATTTATGATTGACCGCCGGGTCGGATTTATCATACTTCACAATTCGAAACGCAACGTTTCCGGTCATTATTGAATACTATATGCAGCAACGTCGTCGAAAGTGTATGTGCATTAAAATGCACATTAAAGGGGCAGTAGCACGTTTTTTCGCTCAAATAAGTTGATGAAATGTATTTGAAAAATAATTTCACCAATAGTAAAAGACCCTTCTCTCTTGGGAAAATCAAGTTAAAAATGAGTGTACATGGTTCCGTAAAGCCTTGGGAATCGTTTATGTCATTCGAAATAATAAATTGGGTTCACAAAAAAATGGCCGCCATGCAATTTTTGCTTTATACGCAACATAGTTTTTACCACTACAGATAATTGGTTTTTGTAGTAAGAGGTGTTACCCTCTAAAGTTAGTTTAAATGACATAAACTATCATTATAAATGGGAAATTTGAAAACATAAATTTTGCAAAAAACGTGCTACTGCCCCTTTAAAATGCACATATCTAATGTAGTGCAATCTATCTTGTCCACATCAAAGACTTCCATGGACACCACTTTCGTCCTAAATACATTACTTTGGTGTAGTGGTTATCGTGCTAGCCTCTCACGCCAAAGGTTCGAATCCCGGTGGAGACACCAAACATTTATGACCTGGGTCTCATATTGTGTTGTGTCCCTGGGCAAGGCACTTCATCCACATTGCACTCAGTTAACCCGGCTGTTGAAATGGGTACCCGGACACGGTATACCGACCTATACGGTACCGTAAGTACAATTCCTGCAGGGTAATTATGCAAATTGTGCGCTTTGAGCATCCTCGAGCATGGAAAGGCGGTATACAAATATGCTATTATTATATTCATGAAATAATGTCAGAATGTATATAATAATCTAAACAGCATTTTATCTAATTAACCACTTTCGTTCATTTTTCGTTTCATTTGTCTTTGAACTACATAGGTCTTGTAATCAATTTATCTGCATTCTGTCAAAAGCTTCCAAAGGAATAAACTTGAGTTACATGTCTCAATGTCTTGCGGGCTCTGCCGTTTGACGTTCCCTTATCACGACATCTTGCCTACTTATCATTTCACAATAATTAACGTTAACACACTTTATGATAAGTTGCCAGCTGATTTCTCCTCCACGGCAAGACGAATGAGGTATCCCTATTCTGACACTTTAATCTGTAATTCTAACTTATCTTCAACGTTTCTGGGAAAAAAACTAGGACAAGTTGATTGAGTGTCTTATATCCGCGATATGAGTAGGCAGGTCAAACTCGCTTTTGCCCCGTGGAGCGATAACGCGGTCAAAGGTCAGCTTATGAAATCTGGAATCTTCCAGTATCTGCTCAATGAAAAGCCTGTAAGATCCATAACCTACTAATCGTAAGCGAGGTTAGGACTGAGGCGAGCTATCAAGGTCTCAGTTACTTCTTATACTGTACCCGCTGACATCTGCTCCAGTTTATACGAACATTACAAGCGACTACCTGTTGTTGAACGATTCCTGGCTTTAATGCTCTTAAAGAGAAGTTTCTATCGGTTCTATCGGCCATTTTCTTTTTGTGCATTTTTTGTCATGAAAAATGCTGTATTTACACCAAATTTTAATTTTCAAAAATAAAAAAGAACATTTGTTTTGATAGAATATTCCCAAAGTAACAAATACTGTCGTTAAACTAATTAACTATGTCGTGAAGAGAGATAGGAGGTAACAAATACAACAAGATGAGGTAACAATGACAACCATTTATGTCATTATAACCTGCTGTTTCACCATTGTTACTGCACATTCTCAGTGGTTATATTCAGACGGTGTACAGGCTTGTAGCTTTTGGGTCCATTTTGAGTGCCATGTATGTACATTAAAGGGGCAGTAGCACTTTTTTTCGGTGAAATAAATCGATGAAATGTATTTGAAAAATAATGTCACGAATATTAGAACACCTTTCCCTCTTCGGGAAATCAAGTTAAAAAATAAGTGTACATGGATATCGTTTTTATCATTCGAAATAATAAAATGTGTTCACAATAAAGTGGCCGCCATGCAATTTTCGCTTTTTACGCAACATCATTTATGCATCTACGGAACATTTGTTTGTGTTGTGAGATGTTTTGCCCTCTAAAGTAAATATAAATGACATAAACTATCATTATAAATGGGAAATTGGAAAAAATAACATTTTCAAAAAACGTGCCACTGCCCCTTTAAAAATTCAAATGAGTTTTACCAATAGGAACACGATAATTAAATAATTGTATTATGATTGTAGTTATTTTATGATATTTCGGTCGATGTAGTCGATGTTAAGTGAGATTTAATTGAATAAAACACATGGGAATGTGATGTGGTTACTTTTATCTCCGCTATGGTATTATGCTAGAAACGAGAAAATTGAAAACAATATGAAACTTTACATAAATATCAACCCATTCTTGTGGTACAGAAAGGCTCATAACCAAGGTGATTATGGGAAATTGCATTAATATTCTACACGAATTGCTATTTGAAGATGGTACGGTAGATGTTGTGTTTTTTTTGTTAACATCATTCATGAACGTGACACCAATATTTTGTTTAGTTTAACCTGACAATATCCAATTTGAACTTTTTTTTTTACGAAAGCTAAGCGGCAACACGTTGATTCGACAAAAAAACAACGCAACAATAACTATTTATCTTTTTTAATTTGTATTTATTAACCAGAATCAGTGTTTAAAACTGATTTTGTATAGTAGATACGTCAAGTTACTTTGTACATTTGTAGTGGATGAAATCTTTTTTTAGAAGGGGCGGGATAGCGCAGTGGTAAGCACATTCGGCTTCGGATCAAGAGGTCCAGGGTTCGAATCCCACCAGGGGCACGGCAACTTTGTCTGCAGTAGAGAACTGTTCTACACGCAGTTTGGGTGAATTTCAGCGTATTACCACCCATGGTTGGCTAGTTCCAGCCGATGCTCGCAGGTTTCACCGCAATGCATAGCCACATGGCGTTGCGGGCTTTCTCCCTGCCATAATACTAGCAGCCGCGATATAAGTGAAATACTCTTGAAAGCGGCATTAAACCCAAACTCACCTCATCTCAACTGTTTTATAAGAATCCTTACATTTTGTTATTGACAATATTTATTTAAATAATATGTTCGATACTTGCTGGTACAAATGCTTGATAAAACTAGATGAGCATTTGTGGGACACCGCAAAAGCAGAGCAGTCCCGAAACTTAGGGTCTCGCCTTTCCCTGTTCCGCCTTCTCGTCAGCATCAATACAATGGGAATTTTTTTTTCACAAATTGTTTTTATTATTCGAGTTATAACTAACAAATTGAATCATCACTGGGGTCACTTTTCACAAGTTTGTTCTTAAAACCTATTTCTGATTTCAAAATTGGACCAAAGGATTAACGTGGCCTTTACCAATATCTCATGACCTTGAACTTTGACCTTCAAGGTCACACCATCAATGATCACTTTTCATTGTGCATAACATAACAATCATGTAATGACTCAAACTGTTCATAGTTAAAATAAGGCATATTCACAAAAGCATGCTTAAGTTGTGACCTCGCTGTTACCTTGACCTTTAAAATCTTGGTCTTTCTCAATAGTTGATATATACCAAGTAAGAGCCTGAGAGCACAAAACCTTTTGAAGTTATCGGGTTTACAAGGATTTTTGTAGTGATTTCAGAACTCAACTGCTATCAGTTTGTGCGCAGTTTTCGGCGTCGCCGCCGCCGCCGCCGCCACGTTTTATATTGGCTATAACTTTTTTCCTAGAAGGTTTTGAGAACTCATATATATAACTTCTTACTTATACCCCTGGGGATTTTTTTTGACATGTTCACATTCAAGGTCAAAGGTCAAGGTCACGAAATCGCTAAAAAAATTCTTGTAAACACGGTAACTTGAAAAATATGTGTACTATCAGGCTCTTATTTGGTTTATATCAACTAAGGAGAAAGGCCAATATTTGAAAAGGTTTTCGCTGACATCCGTCAAAGGTCAAGCGAGAGCACAGCTTGTTGTAGTGATTTCAGAACTCATGACCTTGACCTTTGACCTTGAATGTGAACATGTCAAAATCGTCAATATTTTGTCCAATAAAAAGTAAAAAGAAAGTCTTAAGACCGCCTTCGTCACTTTTGAAAAAAAGTGCCCGAGAAACATTTAAATCGCCAAATCTATTACGTTACTCTAAGGAGTGGGAATACAAGTTATCGCCACTTGCGTGACGTCATTTAGGCAATGTTATGACGTCAAAGTGTTATCTTGCGAAGGATGTACGCTTACCACTGAAGTCACCCCCCATTTCAACATAAAACATAGAAATAACAATTAAATAAAACATTTTTTTATTAAAACTAATGGAGGGAAGATGGTACGACTTTGAAATAAGACACAAGAGAAATTAATTTTCACAGCATTTATTACGGCAATCATCAACATGTGCAGCATTTACATAAATATGTACAATATCACAAAATGAGCGATAACTGTTTGTCCATCCCCGGACACGCTTCATTCGTCAACCACCAACAGGGCAAGAACACACTTGCCAACACCGGCACTATACATTCAATCTCGTAATCTTACATTTAACAAATCCTCACCTTAACATTGGCTGTACGACACCATGTAGACTTTATTCATAAAATCAGTGACGAGAGGTATTAACGATAACAATCTTGTCTTACAATCTTCCTTAATGCTAAGACTGACTTAACATGCTTAGACTTAACATGCTAAAACTGTCTTACAATCTTCCTTAATGCTGAGACTGACTTAACATACTAATACTGACTTACCATACCAAGACTAACTTAACATACTAAGACTGAGTTAACATGCCAAGACTGACTTAACATACTCAGACTGACTTAACATGCTAAGACTGACTTAAGCAAGCGTACAGTTCTTTCCGCGCAGTACACGTTCAAGAATCCTCGACACCGACTCGATCAAGACCTCTAACATACAATGTCGCTTGATCAACATTTATAATGTAAGTTCTTCAAAAACAAATATTATGCTACCCATGCAGAACACAGATAAACCGAACGGATAAAGGTTAATATATACACGTTAGTCACGTCATGTACGTACATATATTCAACACTACCATGCTGAAATATCTAGGCAACGTATTAGATCTTTCTACATCGATAGCTTAAAGGGGCTGTAGCACGTTTTTTGCAAATCTTTTAAAACATTTTTTCCATTTGTAATGATAGTTTATGTCATTTTTATTTACTTTAGAGCGTAAAACATCTTATTACACAAACCAATTATCCGAAGTGGTAATAACGGTGTTGCGTATAAAGCAAAATTTGAATGGCGTCCATTTTAATGTGAACACATTTTATTATTTCGAATAACAAAAATGATTCCCATGACTTTAACAAACCATGTACACTCAATTTTTAACTTGATTTTCCGAATAGAAAAAGGTGTTTTACTATTGGTGACATTTTTCATATACATTTCATCGACGTTTTTGAGCGAAAAATCGTGCTACTGTCCCTTTAACTCTTTATAAATATATCAGCTTATTCATCCCAATGAAGATATTTTTCAAA
The DNA here is from genome assembly GCA_936450465.1 of Gibbula magus. Classification (NCBI taxonomy): domain Eukaryota; kingdom Metazoa; phylum Mollusca; class Gastropoda; order Trochida; family Trochidae; genus Gibbula; species Gibbula magus. The sequence continues at coordinate 18,882,593 of OW388300.1, read as the reverse complement.
AGAGTGAATCTGCGAGTCAATGATTTAAGCACACAACTGTTTGCTAGGCATGCTAGAAGTTGGCGATATAGAGAAGAAAATGATGAAAATGAATTATCAACCTCTCTAAATTCGCATTCTTGACGTGGTTTCTGTATAGAAATGACAAATTATCCATACTCAAACGTCACTGTGAAAAGAAAATAAGTTGATCATCCATAATTTCATTGTCTTCTAAAACTTCTAAACGAATATCCTAATTTCAACCTTTTTTATGCACATAATTCAGACTTTACATATCTTGCGATACATGTTTACTGCTTATGTATACTGAAAAAGATATATGTGGTTTCCCACATTTATAACTGAAATTAGTGTAGACTTAAAAGTAAATAACGAGTTTCGCAGAAAGGTCGAAATTTTGCAGAATGGTCGAACTTTTGCAGGAAATCCGTAAGGAGAGGGACAGAGTGTTCAGAAACAAGTGACCTAGGTAACACTGACTTAGCTTTTGGAAGTTGAACTGAATATTGAAAGAAACTTACACAATAAACGACGAATTTAACATACATCAAGAAAGTATACACATAACAGTCTGTCGTAATTGATTGATTATACGGACCTTACCTTTCTATTCTACCTTTGGTAAATCGTTGATCTGTGGTCTAACACATATGAAGTTATCTGCATTTCATACGCGGTGATTAGCTTTCAGCAGCCAGGAGATCCACACAGAACCAGATACCCGCTATCCAACACGATCATCATTAAGTAGATATTTCAACATTGAACCCAAATCAGTTTAGGGAATTAAGAGCTTTTGAGCTTTCTTCAATTTGCGTTAAGGTTAGCTTTTCTATCTTAAAAGATGCAGTCTGGGGATAAGTTCACCAAAAGGTCAGTTTAGGGGGATAAGTTCACCAAAAGGTCAGTTTAGGGGGATAAGTTCACCATAAGGTCAGTTTAGGGGGATAAGTTCCCCATAAGGTCAATTTAGGGGGATACGTTCACCATAAGGTCAGTTTAGGGGGATTAATTCACCATAAGGTCAGTTTAGGGGGATAAGTTCCCCATAAGGTCAGTTAAGGGGATAAGTTCCGCATAAGGTCAGTTTAGGGGGATTAATTCACCATAAGGTCAGTTTAGGGGGATAAGTTCCCCATAAGGTCAGTTAAGGGGATAAGTTCCGCATAAGGTCAGTTTAGGGGGATTAATTCACCATAAGGTCAGTTTAGGGGGATAAGTTCCCCATAAGGTCAGTTAAGGGGATAAGTTCCGCATAAGGTCAGTTTAGGGGGATTAATTCACCATAAGGTCAGTTTAGGGGGATAAGTTCCCCATAAGGTCAGTTTAGGGGGATAAGTTCACCATAAGGTCAGTTTAGGGGGAGTAATTCACCATAAGGTCAGTTTAGGGGGATAAGTTCACCATAAGGTCAGTTTAGGGGGATAACTTCCCCATAAGGTCAGTTTAGGGGATACGTTTACCACAAGGTCAGTTTAGGAGGGAAACTTCCCAATAGGGTCAGTTAAGGGCATTAATAACTTATTTTAGTCCCGTCTTTTATCTGTGCACTTAGGCTGTATCAGCGACAAGGTCTTCACATAGACAATCACATTGGTGTTTCTCTCTGTTCACTATGGTCACTGACATTTAACTATTCAGCCAATCAGAGATACGATTCCGACCTAGCACCAGGCAGAGCCAATGGTTACGTAGCCAATATTGAAAAGTATTTACATATTAAAGAGCTACTCGCTGCGTGCTTGATCAGCAATCCGCATGTGGCGATCTTAAGTTCATCAGAACGCAATTCAGCTCCCAAGGACATACACAAATCGTATATACAAACTTTGACTTATATTTCCACCTCCTCAGCTCTTTTTGTATGCTTTGTCAATTTCATACAAAGAATAAAACAAGAAACACATTGAGAATTAGAGGGCTACATATCCGCACAATAAGAGCGGATAGTCGAGTGGGTTAAAACTAAGATAACACACTGGCAGACTTGGAACAGTCTCTGTTTCCTCAAAGTCATTACTTTTGGTTATTTACCAATGAATTTCTCCTTTCATACGAAATGATGTAATTTAAGCCCGCGTCATTTGCACAGATCGAAATCCTTAGAACTAAACAACCCGTAACCTACAGCGGTGGCCATATTATTACGTACATGTGACGTAATTCCAATAGACTTACGTGTTAATCACCTGTTGAAAGAATAATTGTCATAAATTGAATAAAAGTCCCTTTGCTGTAATATTTTGCGGACAGATTGGTAATCATCTCAGCTACAGGTACATAATTACCTTTCGCCTATCATTTGATTAGTTCTCGAATGACACATCGTATGTACAACTTTTGTTGTCCCATTGACGGTCATGTTTAATCTAATCGGTATGTTGTATATGTGTTGTTTGATAAGAGGTGGGTTTCTTAATAATTGTCAGAAAATATGGAAATTATGTATCTGTAGCTGAGATGATTTCCTATATTTTGGTAAAGATTTCAGAATTAATCGACAAACATTAGAGTCATGAAAATTATTCTCGCAACAGCTAATTAACACGTAAGTCTATGGGAATTACGTTCATGTACGTAATAATATGACCATCCGCTGTACGTTAAAACGGGTGTCCTTGGTAATAATTTGTGCAAGACCGATAATGATTATTACGCATAAAAGGATACAATACTGTGGGGGAACATCTGTATTATGGAAGATTTATGCAAGTTAATCGTTATAAATCATTCGCTTGAACAGATTATATTCCCAGCCCGATGATATAACAATTGTTTTAACACTGAAACATCTGAAAAGAATTCCTACATTGCCGTTAATTTCTGTGTTGAATATATTGCGACAACACTAAAGTTAATAAAACTGTACATTTTAAGAAAAATAAAAGAGGCAATTCCCACGTTTTTTCTGGAGTCATTGTTTATATTCACAGTGCTGTTTATATGCGATACCATTTCATAGCGTTATGGTTATAATAGTATGGTGTACCATATTTGTACCAAGCGAAGCACCAGAAGAATAAAGTTGTCATCATTCAACCGAAAACCTTTATTCTGCATTGAATTTGAAGTTTAACCCGTACCATATCTGCCCGAATCTTGGAGTAACGCAAAAAAAACTACTACTTGTACGAAACGAATATTCGATGGTAACTCTCCCAAAAGTAATGAAGTTTGTGTTAGTAGCAGTATGATATGTACAAAACCTAGCCAAGATTTAAAAAGATGTTATTTAAAAAAATACACATTTAACGCAACAGTAACAGACACAATTAACTAGGCCATATATCGAAATTATAAACTCGTAATACATGTTGTCAAAACCTTGTAAAAACACTATTTAAAAAAAATGTTTTGCAGTTTAACTACCTTATTGTTTCAACAATCCGATCATGAAAAGGTCTTTGTTTCGTGTAGTTTTAAAGTACAACAAGTGTCTACCATTAACATGTCAATCTACCCTGCCGTTTATGTAGACTAAAATTTATGTTTTACACATTCATGGGGCAGGACTACGTCTCATGGGACATAGCATAGAGGTTGAAAAGTGATCAAAATGACGTTGGTGACCTTGACAATAAAGTCAAGGTCACCAACGTCGACTGGTCTCTGGGTAATCGTCCAATGAAATCTGTCGCCAGATTTGACCATATTTGGTCGTCATGATATATCGCGTTAACAAGTTTTCGAAAAGCGGTCAAAGTCTTGTGACCTTGAAAATAAATCCATGGTCACCAAATTTGCGTCGTGTCTTCGTTATACGCCAATATAGGTCGTCACCAAATTTGAAGACACTAGGTGCATTGGCTAATAATATATCGCGCTAACAAGAACGGAACAAAACGGACTGATGGACGCCGTTGAATAGCCTACATTGTCTCCGTTCTGCGTTGTATTGGGGGACAACAAAATGGGGCCGTATTATCGCGCATAGGACATTGGTCTTCTCAAATCCGGTGTCGTGCCTCGGTCGTTTCTGTTGACCAGAACGTTTTGAACAAATTTAGAATTTGGAAACTAGAATTCGACTTTACGTTGGAAGGAGAAATTCTCTTGAGCCGAACATTTCAGCATATTAAAAACTTATCATTATAGTATCCTTTGTCCATTAATGGTTATATGCACGCTCTTCCAGTTAAATGACATTTGATGACATTAGATAAGGGAAGATAAGGAGGTATTAGACAGTTCACGACAACTCGACAAGCACAAACAAAACCAACTATAATCTTGCCCTATATTTATGGAAACTGGATTCATCCAGACCAGTGTTCAGTATATAATTCAAATGAATCAACAATATTATTAATAATGTATAACAAATATAAACAAAACATATCAATATGAAAACTTGAGGCAAAGAAACAGAATAAAATGTTGTTAACCAAGAATATTGGTATAGTTTGCGAAGAATTTTTTAAGTAAAGAACTGATAACCAAATACGTGTCACATACCGTATTATGAAGTCTCGTTATTTGTGGAAAATGTTTAAACGAAAGGAGGAACTTCAAGAAGTTCAATCTTAGCTATTCTGAGAGTCAATATTGACTAAAGGTGTTGATGTACGAAATCATATCAAATCTGTAAGACGACTATCAAAGACGTGGTGATATTAAAGCATATATGCACAAGCTATTTTTTTTATCAATAAATATTTCAAATTGATTAAGTGTACCTGATATGTATCGACATCACCATAATTAACAAACAAGCGTTTAGAGTAATACATATATAGCTAAACCTCAAATTCGAAAGCATAAACATACCTATTAAAAATGTCAACATGTTTGATATTTTGAACGTTAAATAAAAGATTTCATAACAAACTAATTGCTGACAAACAAAGGGTACTATTGGATAGTTTCGGGTATTTTCATCACACGCTGTATTATGCTAAGCAAATAAAAACTAGAAAGTAGAAAAATCGCGAAGGCAGTTTGGTATTGTTTTACGTGCACCTTTGAAAGACGAGGTTGTAATTGGAACATGTAATCTCCGTCTCATGTTCATAACATATCAAAGCTACAAGCACTGTCAACAAGAACAAGATTATACCTTTGAATTCAACGGTTATTTCTAACAACCAAATTCTTAAAACGTAATACACATCCACATACTTTTAAGCCAAGGCATTGTTGATTGTATATAAATAAATATATGATCTATACCAGGATTATGAACAGACATATGCCCCGTCTATATAAATTGTTTATCTACATTGGCGATATCGGGTGTGGCTGACACTAGAAATCTATAACTGAGAAAATCGATACCAAACAAAATAGATAAGTTAATTACATATAAGACTGATAATCTCACCCCGTTTAGGTATCTCACATTGACCAACCCTTTGAGTATAGTTTAAATGAAGCCATATCATATAATTACACAGGTATTACAAGCCCTTGTAAGGTGCCGCTAACACTAGTTGTAGGGGAAACGTTTTTGTCACGTCACCGGCAGGTGTTTGTTGTGACGTCATTGATCAAACAAGACTATTACACAACTGCAGTACTGCAACTAGGAACAAGAGGGGCCGTCTACATACGTATTCCTACGTAGTTTTAACGTCTCGCACAGTCATTGCGCAAGAACCCTTCGATTTCAATTAACAGCCAGGATCCATAGCTCGTTCATAATGTGGCGCCTTGCTTCTCAGTTCGTGATCGCATTGATCCGAGATTGTTTGGCTGGGCCAAAATGATGAGTGTATTGAATCGAGAGCGTCACGTACTTTCCCATTCACGTCCTTCAACCACGGTACTCCAAATCAAGAACACCCACACCTCTCCACCTTCATGTCCTGTAAGTTTGTATAGAGAATATTATGCTCGTGGTCGAAGTACAGTATAGAGAGAGCCGACAGCATGGTGGCGGTGCAGCAGGGACCGGAAGTGCCGGCCTGTTGCTGCATGTAGCTGTGCGGGCTGACTCCTTGTAGGGTAAACCGGCACTCCCCGGAGCAATAGTCGGCGGTGTAGACGCGGGGGGCGATCACCCAGTCCCATCCGAAGTCGATGAAGTTTACGTCGAGAGGGTACCGACAACAACGCCTCTCCGTGGAGTTGATTGGACATCGCATGGCGCTCCTACGAACTCTGCGATTATTTCTCTTGACGATGTTCAGCTCGATCATTGGTTCCTGGGAAAACAAAAATAGTTTTAAGAAATTCAAATCGAAAGTGGAATTACAATGTTTATAAGTGTTATAAAGCACAACATTAACACACTATTTTTATGTAGTCGACTTATTTAAATCTATGGGTAAATGTTAACGAAGCACAGTCTTACTGGGAACACTCCAGGAACACAATATTTGCAATTCTACCAAAAAGTAAAGAATATAGGAACACTCTCTACGTATATATATATATATAGAATACTAAACGATGTCCCGTTTGATAACATGTTTATGAAACGAGTGGATGGTTTGGTATTTTAACGAGCGAAAGCGAGTTAAATACCGATGCCATTCAAGAGTTTCATAAACATGTTATCAAACAGGACTCAATGATGTAAATAGCGCTGAATTGCAAGAAAATCGTTTTTAGTGACGCTCACTTGCAAATAGACCACTCGCTATTCCAGTCGCGCGGCTAACATTGTGACGTCAACAAAAACGGCTATGATGTCACGCGCCGATTATGACGTTACGGCAGCACACGGTGGTATCACACATGTGTGTAATCAACTCATTGTTATCTCACCACGTTTGAGTAATAAATATAAGTATAAGACTCGTGGTGCAAGTATCGTCAGAGTAGAATATTGTTAAAAGAACATGAGTTGGACAATATTAAAAGGTGACAAAAATCAAAATGGCGGCTAAACCACGTGTCCTACAAATTGGCCATGATTTACGTTTTTGCTTGCATTGTCATTGCGCATCTGTTAAAATCAATTCCAGGTCTCTGTGCATTTTGAAAAATATTCCCAAGTTGAAAATTAAATTTTAGATTCGAACCGGACCCTTAAAGGCTCATCCAATCCAAAATCCGTTCGATTACATTTCAAGATCCCATTGAATTCTACAATCCCCGAAAGTTTCATCAAAATCGGTTCAGCCGTTAATTCAGGAATCCCTAGGAAAAAAGGTGTGAAAATAATAATAAAGATTCGCATAAAAACCATACATGTACATCTTCGAGGCTTGGTCTTGAAGGCCTTCTTATCAATCTTTATTTTTATTTCGGTACTTAAAAGGCCTCAGGCCTATAGTACAAAATATACCGTGCACTGACATTTCATGAATTAATGCGATTTCTTTGTACAAACGCATAAAAGATAAACATGGACAGGTTTTCAATTTATTTTTTGTTTACACTGTTTAAAAGTAGAGACAATTTTAGCTTATTTGGATTTACATAGTATTTTTCTTTGATATATTTCTTTCGGATGTTGCTGTACAAAGGACAAATCAGAAAAAAATGGTATTCATCTTCTATAATATTAGACTTACATATTTGACAAAATCTTTGTTCTCTCCTTATATTCTTATATCTACCCGTTTCAATACAAAGTTCATGAGAAGAGCATCGGAATCGTGCTAGACTAATTCTGTATTTCTTTACATTTAAACAAGATAAGTAATATTCGGTATGGATATTGCTTTTAAAGGTTAGGTACGTGTCGCATTTACTTGAAAGTGATAATTTTTCCATCCAATTTTGAAAATATATATCTTTTAGTCTTTGTGCAAATTCACTTATGAATTCAGGATCTACACCTATTTCTTGATTTTGCCAATCATTCCCAAATCCCACGGAAAATAGTGTTGCTTTAACGTCGGTAACCCAATTCTTGTGACCATTCTTGTCGTATAAGAGCATCATTTCATAACATTTTTTAGGTAGGCGGTATGAGGGCATGTAGGCGGTATGAGGGCATGTAGGCGGTATGAGGGCATGTAGGCGGTATGAGGGCATGTAGGCGGTATGAGGGCATGAGGGCATGTAGGCGGTATGAGGGCATGTAGGCGGTATGAGGGCATGTAGGCGGTATGAGGGCATGTAGGCGGTATGAGGGCATGTAGGCGGTATGAGGGCATGTGTGCACCTTATTATTATGGATCATGTGCAATTTAACCAGTGTGTGTAATTGCTTCCGTTAGTCTCATTACATTTATTACAGAATAAGAACTGAAAAATGTTAATTGAAACAATTGCTTTTGCTTAATTTCAATATTGCAAATGGGCCTCTCGTTGTGAAATCACACTAATTGTGTATCATTATATTTAGAAATAAACAGACACTCGTCGATCAATGAAATATCAGATAGTAAATGTACGTTAAGTACAATTAATAATGTATAAAGTAATTGATTTATTAATTCACTTGTGACTGTGACTGTACGGGTAAGTCCATCCTGTTCAAATTAGTGAACTAACTAACGTCAAACAATAGCACTTTTGTCTCATAAAAATGAAAATTCAACTAATCCACAATGCACCCTACAATTAAACTTTAAAACCCATCGGGCTTACACAAATAAATAGACTTGCTACGCGCCTGATAGTCATATGGTAAGTGTTGGATATAGGTTAATTACGTAATTATTTAGCAAACTGTAGGGCTATGACATATCTGTTGTGCAAGCATATGTCAACGACAAAATGATCATTCAGTTCAGGAACTTCGAAACATATTTTGCGAACACTTTAAATGTAAATGAACACACAGAGATGAAAGAAAGCATTACTTTCATCCAGCATACATGCATATATTACATGCTGTGTGAACTAAGCTTTCAGCCCTTTTGTTTTCAACTATCATCCACTCTTGAAATTGAATAAATGAAAAACAGAAATAAATGGAACTGGAAAACATGTTTTCTCCCTTCCCTTGCTTTGCATTGTCATTATATAAGAACAGAAATATTTTGTATTGGATTAGACCTAGTGTATGTTAGTGTCTGTCACTGTTTGAAGATTCAAACAAACCCAATGTTCTTAAACGTAGCTAAATATATTAAAGTTTCTAATGAGATAAGAATTAACTCACAATACGATGTCCAGCCTCTATAAATTTATTAAAATATAAACATTCAGATGGTTTATTATGTTCATGACTGTAACGATGTGAACCGAAGACGAGAAAAGGAAAGCTGATTAAGTTTCCTGTATAATTAGATGTATTAATACATGACTGCAGCCCATACGCTGACAACAGTTGCTTTGTGCAGCCAAAATTGAAAATGCTGCTATGATTTTCTGCTAATTAATTATGACGTGATCTTTACCGCCTGAATCTCGTAATCTTCTAGTTATGATTAAACTAATTATAGTTTATAGTTTCTTTTTATGTAATATAAGGATTTCAGTTAATGAAAAGTTACTTTTTGAAGATTTTCTTTTTTTTAAATTAAATGTTGTATTGTTTTGGATTTCTATAACGACAATCGTGTGTAATTTAGTTTTAAAGACACATATTCTGTAAATACGCGCGCGCAACTTAAGGAGAGAATAAAATATTTCAGAATTCGTATATTTTTCCAAAATAGCAAGTACATTATGTCTATATCTAAAAATGAAAGAAAATTAAAAGAGTTATCGGTATTAATAATAATACTCCCGTCGGCAAATTAAGCTTTTTAATTTTAAAATGATTTGTTCTACCTACATGAAGCACGCGCTTTCAATGAATAAACTCAGAATCCTTTCAGATACATATTAATCGCTTACGAGGATGCACAGCAAGTTTATATTTTGAAAATCAATGACTCTGTTATAAGTAAAAACAATTAAATTGAGCACTTTTTAAAGTAAACGGCATTTTTATCATCGTTTTTCGCGTTTTCGATAGGAATATTCACTGACACACATATTTCAGATATTGCTAAAATGTAATATGTATACGCAGTTGAATGAACAATCAAATTCAGTAATAATAGGGGATCACCGAACGTTTTTCGTCACTTTGACGTATTTTTTAAAGTTAAAAAGTTAACGTCACGGCAGTTTGGACCAATTTAAGTGTAAATTTGACGTGTAATCATTCATCTATTCAACTATCCATCAAAGAGTGCACAGTGGAAAAATAACTATCAGTTAATCATACAAGGCAATGTAAATTCATCACTAGCTTGAGATTTGTATGTAAATGTAGTTGGAATAACACACACATTTACCACGAATATAGGTGACGGTACCGTTATGCGGCATGTCGTAAAATGACCGTTAGAAAGGCGTTACAGTAAATTTAAGAGTTAGTGTACGGATAAGCATCTACTCCTAAAAACGTAATGAATATATTTCAAGACTTATTCACAACACTACATTGTTGTCGCAAAATACTACCGTAAGTGAGTTCGATTTCCGGATTCCACCTCTCCTTAAAATGTGATGTCATTAGACGGATTTGTCTTTATTGCATTCTACGTAATGTAGACGTAGACACAATAACACTGTTTTTTGAGACTCATAGTTGAATGTGCCGATACTCATATTAAGAATTTACAAATATTTGGTAAATATACACATTATTGGCAGTCTACTTGTTACGTGATATTTTATTGTGATTATACCAGCAACCAAAGACATATATATTTCTTTATATTTTCCTTGATACTAGCTTCAAGCAGTTGGCAAACACTGGCATATCAATATGTGTAGGAACTACCTAAATGAATAAAATGATAAATAGATAAACGTCTCAAAAAAGTGTATTTCCATATTATGATAAATCATAAACTTTGTTTCTCTTTGTTTACAGTGCGCGAGTCGACCACAATTCTTTGTTAATTAGTGTTGTGGCGAAAATATTTGCCGAAAATAATATGTATATCTTTCTATGAGATTTTTAAGATTTTGTCTGTATTTTTATCAACAAACTCAATATTTTTTTTTAAAGAAACATCACCTATGAAGATTCTACATTAGAGTTTCAGTTTAAACATATTTTATTCACGGAAGTGAAACGGATTGGGCACAAGTTGTCCAACTTATAAAAACCCTCTCCATAATATTTACATTTCACATTTACATTATGTATACAGTCATAATGAAACAATATAATACAAAAGATGCAGCAAAAGAAAGACAACAGACTAAAGCATTGTAATTAAGAGGCACACTTAAATATCTTTGTTTCATGAATATACGCATGTACTTGTTTTATTATAGTTTCATTTTCACAAGGTGATAGATCTGCATTGCCATTAAGGACTAAACTAATATCTAAAGGCACTCTACCAAGAGTTACATTTGTCCTCTTACATACTAATCTGTGGAGCTGAACTTGAAAATGTATACAATAAAAAATATAATGAAAGACATTTTCGCATGGATTTCCACATGAACAGCTGGGGTCACTGACTAAGCCTATTCTAAATAAATCATAGTTTAATTGACTACACACATGTCTAAGCTTTGTGTGCAAAATATTCAGATATCTATTTCCTATTGAAAAATATTCTGGCGCTGTAACAGGTGGCTTTTGAAAGTTACGTTTGAAATGCGAAATGGATGGACATTTTCTCATTTCCAGGGGAAGATTATTCCAATGTCGAATTGCCGAAGGGAGAGAGAGTTTAAATTTGAACATTACAACTGTATACCGAAAGTTTGTTCACCCACAAGTGTATCTTAATGTAACTATCATGTAAATTGACGTTCATTGTAACATACATCATAACAGCACCTACAATGACAATCATCATACATCCATGAGTAAAATAATCTTTCTCAAACGCATCCTGTATTCATCACACGATTATGAAATTTGGCATAATGATATAGACAGAAGAAGTCTGAGATCTAAGTAGAAGAAAAATTCAATTCAATTTCAATTAATATGCACTCCATTTCCTCGCCATTTCTACTTGCGACCTTAGATTTCTGTTCAGGAGGCGTTCGCGGGTACGCGCGTACACGCCAAGCGAGTACACGCGGTCCTGAACACGCCTTTGTATCTGCAGTAGACTTAAACACGGGTGGGCGTGAACTCGTTTTTCTCGCAATTGTTAAATTACCTAACGCACTATTCCAAGTTTTAAACATGAATTCACCATGTCAAACAATAATTTGACTTTGATTTTGACAAACAAATGTCCCACACACTCTATGACAACGTTTTCCTGTTCTTTTGATTTCACAATGTTAAGGATATTGCTTCCTTTAACTACATAAAGCTCATGTTGGGATGAATCATTTCATCGTCTCTTATGACTTTTTTTCTTCAAACGTTGATGTATTTTATTAAAAATGCTACACTGCATATAAATATGTTCTAGTCGATCATTTGTGGTTGGTGTAACTTAAAAGTTATAAGCTCATTAAACATATTTACCAGATGCAGTTATTAAAACAACATACATCACTGATTACTCTAATAATAATCAAATAGAACAAGGGTTGTCATATCCCCACCACTAATCTTGAATAAAAAAGGAAACAATTTACTAGTTTATATTTTTGTGGTTCATAATATATTGCATTACTGGTAACGAGTATCATGGTGACCTTGAAAATATGACCAAGGTCACCAAAGTAGAAATGTGACTCAGTAATCTGCCAATCTGCCAATAGAGCGGCAGGTTCTCTATTCGCCTACATCCCAATTCGCATACAGTCTTAAAACAGCATGTCATGGTCTGTTGATTACTCATTACGCAATGATAAACTAGCATCACCCCTATTATGTCAAAATTTGTAATTTTTTATTCCTGAACATACTTGTCACACACATATCCATTGCTACATATCAGTTAATCATATGTCACATTCACGTCACACAATGTCACATTGGTTCATGATGAAGTCGCAAGTCATCAGATTTGGTCGTTTTGGGAGCTCCGGATTATAAGGAAAGAAAAAAATGATGGTGTCGTAAGTGTACATGGTTGTGTTAAGCTATTGGAATTCTTTTGTCATTCGAAATAATATAATGTGTTCACAATAAAATGGCCGCCGTGCAATTTTTGCTTTATACGCAACACCGTTTTCATCACTACGAATAATTGGTTTCTGTAATAATATGTTTTACCCTCTAAAGTAAATATAAATGACAAAAACTATCATTATAAATGGGAAATCTGGAAAAATAAAATTTGCATAAAACGTGCTACTGCCCCTTTAAGTTGACTAGTGTCTGCGGTATTCCCCAAATTTGAAGACAATGAGTGAAAATGCCCTTGAGATTAATTATTGACAATGAACTTGACTAAAAAGCAAGGTCATCAAAGTCGATTGGCATCTGAATAATCCACCAATACAGACTGTCACCAAATTTGAAGACATTCGGTGATGAACTGGATTTTGAAAAGTGGTCAGTATTGTTGTTACCTTGATGATTAATCAAGGTCACCTTCGTAATCCGTAAATAAATTTGGTGCAACGGTTCATGAGATATCGCGTTAACATGAACGGGAAGGATGTTGAAAACAATTAAATGCAACGTGATTATTCAACTTGTCTCTTGACTAAATTATTTAAATGAGTAACGCGATTTCTACTAACTCCTATTCAACGTAATCATATCCCCGTATTCTCGTATCATGATATAATGTTATAGTTCAAAACAATCGGCTTCTTTATAACATTCAGATAATTATCTTTTCATAAAAATCGTTTCAGCACATCAGAAGAAAAACTTTAAAAGAAATATAAATATGAAAAAAATATTAAATTAAATTGAATGAATTCACATGACTTTATTCCTTTGTGCTTTGCGTTGAATAAAACCATTAAACATCGATTTCACAATGCGTGGGTAGTGAAACAAATCAGTCTAATGTAATACAGATAATACAGGGGCGGGATAGCGCAGTGGTTAGCGCGTTCGGCTTCGGATCAAGGGGTCCGTGGTTCGAATACCGCCAGGGGCACGGCAAAAAAACTTTGCAGTAGAGAACTGTTCTACACGCAGTAAGGTTTGGGTGCAATGCTACACTGAATTTCAGCGTAGTACTACCCATGGTTCGCTAGTTCCAGCCGATGCTCGCAGGTTTCACTGCAATGCATAGCCACATGGCGCTGCGGGCTTTCTAGCTTTCTAGCAGCCGCGATGTAAGTGAAATACTCTTGAAAGCGGCGTTAAACTCAACTCAACTCAACTCACCTCACCTCACCTCACCTCACCTCCGATAATACATTGCTATTGATAACCTTAGTTTTAACAAGTGTTTGCCACGGACATGGCAATGTCCTCCGCCGGCAACATTGAGTTAGTAAGACACATCATTGGGTGAAAATGAGCTACTTTATATATGGCATTACTGGTAAAAAGTGCCATGATGATCAGCAATTAAGACTTTGGGTGCTTTGGTTCATACTATATCGTGTTAACAAGAGTTCTAAAAGTGGTCACAGTGTTGTGGTGACCTTGAAAATAAGGTCAAGATCACCAAAATGTACTGGTGTTTGTGTCATCCCTCAATGTAGGCTGACATCAAATTTTAAGACTTTGGATGCAACTCTTCATGAGATATCGCGTTAACAAGAGTTCAAAAAGTGGTCAAAGTGTCGAGGTGACCTTGAAAATAAGGTCAGGGTTACCAAAATTGACTGGTGTCTGCATCTTCCCCCAATGTAGGTAGACACCAAATTTGAAGACTTTGGATACAATGCCTCATGAGATATGTGACGTGACGTACGGACGCCGCTGATACATAGTCCCCCGTTCCGCGTTTTGGCGGGGAACAATAAAAACCAACAACATAAAACGACTGTCGAGTGTATAAAAGATTTTGTCCGTGAATGTTTTGAGAAATCATGTTCGGTAATAAAGCGAATCTCTACTTGCTTTTTCCTCAATAAATCATCATTTGAGAAGCAGCCAATTGAGTTCACTACTGACTTAATTTGTGTTCTACAATCGATTTATTCCGCACTATTCCATCAGAAACAAAAATAGCCACTCATTACAAATTAAATCAATTGCTTCTGTCAAACCTTTAATTAAAACAACCCTCTGAGCATGGAAAAGCCACAGAGTCAGTGATGCTGAAGAGACCCGTGTCATAATCGATATACCTTTAAAGAAGCAATAAAGCATCAAGCAACCCTGTACGATACGCCTGTAGCAGCGCTGTGGACAAGACGCAACAGATAGCACCATGTGAAGACCCCCGTGATAGGCTTTGTAAGGTACCTACTTAATGGGTATTGGGTTTGATTGCAACAGTATGAGGCGAAAGATCACCAGAACCACATGTTGTGCATCAGTTATATCTATGGAAACATATGAGTTTATATATTAAACGTATACTTGAGGAGAGAAGGTTGACAGAACGTTACAATATATATAATGTAATAAATAATGATGAACAATACAAAATAGAATGATGCAGATGTATATCAATAATGTAATAGATACTGATAAGTAGACACAAAACAAAATGATGCAGGTGCATGTTAATTATGGAACAGAAAATGATGAACAGTTCAAAACAGAATGTGCACATGCATGTTAATAATTAAACTGATAATGACGAACAGTACAAAACAGAATGTGCAGATGCATGTTAATAATTTAACTGATAATGATGAACACTACAAAACAGAATGTGCAGATGCATATTAATAATTGAACTGATAATGATGAACACTACAAAACAGAATGTGCAGATGCATGTTAATAATTAAACTGATAATGATGAACAATACAAAAATGAATGTGCAGATGCATATTAATAATTAAACTTATAATGACGAACAATACAAAAAAGGATGTGCAGATGCATGTTAATAATTAAACAGATAATGATGAACACTACAAAACAGAATGTGCAGATGCATGTTAATAATTAAACAGATAATGATGAACAATACAAAACAGAATGATGCAGGTGCATATTAATTATGTAACAGATAATGATGAACAATACAAAACAGAATGTGCAGATGCATATCAATAATTAAACTGATAATGACGAACACTACAAAACAGAATGTGCAGATGCATATTAATAATTGAACTGATAATGATGAACACTACAAAACAGAATGTGCAGATGCATGTTAATAATTAAACTGATAATGATGAACAATACAAAAATGAATGTGCAGATGCATATTAATAATTAAACTTATAATGACGAACAATACAAAAAAAGGATGTGCAGATGCATGTTAATAATTAAACAGATAATGATGAACACTACAAAACAGAATGTGCAGATGCATGTTAATAATTAAACAGATAATGATGAACAGTACAAAACAGAATGATGCAGGTGCATATTAATTATGTAACAGATAATGATGAACAATACAAAACAGAATGTGCAGATGCATATCAATAATTAAACTGATAATGACGAACACTACAAAACAGAATTGCAGATGCATATTAATAATTGAACTGATAATGATGAACACTACAAAACAGAATGTGCAGATGCATGTTAATAATTAAACTGATAATGATGAACAATACAAAAATGAATGTGCAGATGCATATTAATAATTAAACTTATAATGACGAACAATACAAAAAAAGGATGTGCAGATGCATGTTAATAATTAAACAGATAATGATGAACACTACAAAACAGAATGTGCAGATGCATGTTAATAATTAAACAGATAATGATGAACAATACAAAACAGAATGATGCAGGTGCATATTAATTATGTAACAGATAATGATGAACAATACAAAACAGAATGTGCAGATGCATATTAATAATTAAACTGATAATGATGAACAATACAAAACAGAATGTGCAGATGCATATTAATAATTAAACTGATAATGATGAACAATAAGATACAGAATGTGCAGGTGCATGTTAATAAGTAAAAAGATAATGATGAACAATACAAAACAGAATGATGCAGGTGCATGTTAATTATGTAACAGATAATGATGAACAATACAAAACAGAATGTGCAGATGCATATTAATAATTAAACTGATAATGATGAACAATAAGAAACAGAATGTTCACATGCATATTAATAAGTAAACAGATAATGATGAACAATACAAAACAAAATGATGCAGGTGCATGTTAAAAATGAAACTGATAATGATGAACAATACAGAACAGAATGTTCAAATGCATGTTATAATGTAACAGATACTGATGAACAATAAGAAACAGAATGTGCAGGTGCATGTTAATAAATAAACATATACTGATAAATAATTCAAACAAGAATGTGCAGATGGATGTAAACAATATACTATCTAGATACTGATGAATATACACAAAACAGAATGATGCATATGCTAATCAATTATGCCATATGTACTGATGACCAGACATACAAAAGAATGGTGACAGATGCATGTTAATTATGTAAAATATACTGATGAACAGAAATAAAACAGAATGGTGACAAAGGCATGCTAATTATGAAATATATACTGATGAACAGGCATGCAAAAGAATGGTGACAGATACATGTAAGTTATGTAAAATATACTGATGAACATACATACGACAGAATGGTGACAGATACATATTAATTATGTAATATATACTGGTGAACAGACATAAAACAGAACTGTGACAGATACATGTTAATTATGTAATATGAACTGATGAACAGACATACAACATAATGGTGACAGATGCATGTTAATTATGTCATCTATACTGATGAACAAACACGCAAGAGAATGTTACAAATGCATGTTTATTATGTCATATACTGATGAAAAGACATACGACAGAATGGTGACAAATGCATGTTAATTATGTAATATACTGATGAAAAGAAATACGACAGAATGGTGACAAATGCATGTTAATTATGTCATATACTGATATACTGATGAACAGACACACAACAGAATGTGACAGATACATGTTAATTATATAATATATACTGATGAACAGATATACAACAGAATGGTGACAATTGCATGTTAATTATTTAATAACAGATATACAACAGAATGGTGACAAATACATTGAATTATGTAACATATACTGATGAAAAGATATACAACAGAATGGTGACAGGTCCATAAGCATTACTGACTGAGAGAGTTAAACAATACTTGTGTTATAGAACTCAAAACTTCATTTTTGAACGAGTGAATTTACGTTAATGTTGCAAATATAAATTATATCCGTAAATATGTTCCTACCAAGCTCAAAACTTCTGCAAAACACCGAGGAGATACACTAGTAATGCTAACTGTCAATTGGATAATTCCAAAGTTAACCATAGTGACACACATTTCAAGATTTATAGATTTGTGTTCATTTTGTGCTATCCCCTTTCAATTATGGGCATGGCAAGGTATTCACACTCAAACTTTATATTTATCTCCACAAACTGTTAATGCTAGGAAATTCAATAACACCTTTTTTTTAAGAGTAAGATAATATTGTTTTACTCTTAATAATCAACATTTTAAAGGTATATATTAATCCAGATTGTCACGCTTTAGTGAATTGCATAGGTTTGCATAACCAGTGAATTATTGTTGTCATTGGATACCAGGGATCCGTTCCATAACAGCGAGCGCTTATAATCACTCTTGACTCTTTTGAAAAAAATAGGTAGAGCTAAAGTTTGAGTTGAAGCAAATATGTATGAAGAATGAAGAACAATTTTATGGATACATAACTTCTTTATTTTGTGTAGGCGACGTTTCGACATAGATAAGCAGGTGACAACGACATTAGTATCTATGTCGAAACGTCGCCTACATAGAATAAAGAAGTTGTGTATCTATAGAATTGTTCTGCATTCTTCATCACCGCCGCAACTTCTAGAATGCCAATCAAAGATCAAATATGTATGAGCTGCTTATATTGAGTTAAATATGGCAAGACTTCTTCTTAGCACGAACATATTCAGAATGTTGATGTTATCGTGGATATACCTATATCAATGAGGATTATAAATTGTGAATATAGTAACTAACCAAAGCTCAACAGAGTCCATATAGGCAATTCCACCAATTTCACCTGGAAAACAAATAAATAACGTAAAGCCTAATGAAATAAAGAGCAAATGTTTCCAATTTTCTATTCTGTTGGGCTATAAATTACCGATATATGACTGAAACAATTGAGATAATGGTTTGCTAAATTACAAGATGTTTCCAAATAAAATATACCATTATCAATAAGGTTGATCAAAAGGACATAACCAAAGCTTTACAGTTTTACCAAGCAATAGCTTGGCTTTATCGAAAACACTTTCGGAATACTACCTTTTTTGTGAAAGGTCAACTTCCAAACGCAAGGCATAACTATTGCCAGTCTGCATTACTGGCTGATTTAACCCTTGCAGTATTTCCCTAGCTTTCTTGTGTCGAGGCAGTGAATCGCTGCACTGGAAATGCATAGCGGGCCTGGATTTCTAAACACAGATTTCTTAAGGAAATACTGCAAGGCCTAAATCAGCCAGTAATGGAGACTGGCAAGAGTTATGCCTTGCATTGGGAAGTTGGTGAAAGGTATGATATGATGTCTTGGTTTGCTTCACCAATGAAAACAGTTCTGATGTAACAAACGTAAAAGTAACAAGAAAATTCATGATTTACACCCGAATATTAATTTAAGACCACATTTTTAAATGACCATGCCACATCATTATATGAAAATGTTACGGGTAAAGTAGTCAAAATGACACACCTAATCGTTTGGGGACTCTGTATATGTACTTTTAAAGCAAATATTGATATAAGTGTAAAAGTGGTGAAATTTTACTCTCTGTGTGTCTGTGTGTGTGTGTATACATATATATGGGGTTTACAAAAGCAAAAATACAAGTATATATCTACCTCAATGTATCATGTATCATGTATCATCTTTTATTACAATTTGCTGCAGTATTACAATTCACGTTGTTATTACAATTTACGTCGTAACAGGGGTAATACACTTAAGAAATAGAAGACGAGTTGGCGTGCTTTATCGTTGAATAAAACATAGCAGGGAGCATAAAACACGAAGCCCTGAGTGTGTTATGCTCTCTGCTATGTTTTATTCTACGATAAAGCACAACAACGAGTCTTCTATTTCTTATATGAGATGCCCTTAAACATCTACTCGCTTTTATATTAAAAGAAACGTGGAGATATTTTGTTTCTAAAAAACTGTTTTTAAAAATATTAATGTCTCCCGTCGTAGAACACATTCGCTAGCATTGAACAATCAACGTGACGTAACATATGACGTCATTTGCTAAGCGACGCTCTAACTGACGTCTGAAATCACGAGCACGTTATTGTCTCATAAAGCACGCTGTCGGTCCCATTGACCGCCTGTGTTTGATTGCCGTGGGTATCTTATATACAGGAATAAAAATATGATGGGCATAATGCAATAGGCGGGGATCCAATTTGATAAAGATCAACAATGTCAATCAAAACATATGAGTTGTACAATAATGATACAACATACATATAAAGTATAGGTGTAGAAACAACTAATGAGCGCATAATCGGGGGAACAAGAATACTGTACATAAATAAATTTTAGGGTAATACGATAATGCTACAAGAGCACGAGAGAGTAACTCATTAATGCTGCAAAGACATACTGGAGTAATATAAACATGTATTAGGAAAATACAATAACAAAGCAAACACGTGTTAGGAAAATACAATAACAAAGCAAACACGTGTTAGGAAAATACAATAACAAAGCAAACACGTGTTAGGAAAATACAATAACAAAGCAAACACGTGTTAGGAAAATACAATAACAAAGCAAACACGTGTTAGGAAAATACAATAACAAAGCAAACACGTGTTAGGGAAATACAATAACAAAGCAAACACGTGTTAGGGAAATACAATAACAAAGCAAACACGTGTTAGGGAAATACAATAACAAAGCAAACACGTGTTAGGGAAATACAATAACAAAGCAAACACGTGTTAGGGAAATACAATAACAAAGCAAACACGTGTTAGGGAAATACAATAACAAAGCAAACACGTGTTAGGGAAATACAATAACAAAGCAAACACGTGTTAGGGAAATACAATAACAAAGCAAACACGTGTTAGGGAAATACAATAACAAAGCAAACACGTGTTAGGGAAATACAATAACAAAGCAAACACGTGTTAGGGAAATACAATAACAAAGCAATCACGTGTTAGGGAAATACAATAACAAAGCAAACCCGTGTTAGGGAAATACAATAATAATACAAGCACATACTAGGAACATAATAATAATAATAAACATTTTAACGCCTAATATCCAGTGCAAGAACTGCTCAATGGCGGTACAATTATTACCCTGAAGGAATTGTACTTTCGGTCCGCGCGACCATTTAGGTCCGTACCTCCTGTGTTCAGGTACCAATTTTAACAGCTGGGTGGACTGTGGATGAAGTGCCTTGCCCAGGGGCACAACACAGTATAAGACCCAGGTCACAAATGTTTGGTGTCTCCACCGGGATTCGAACCCGCGTGAGAGGCAAGCATGCTAACCACTACACCACTGTGTTCCACAATGATAATGACATTTGTAAATCATTTATAAGTGATCCAGTACAAAAATGCTATCTCTCTTATATATCAGTGCTGGAAACATATGGGGATAACAGCTACATGCAAATTCCAAATAGAATCATTGATATGTTCATTTCTATAGGTTTTTCTCTGGCTTTAGTTCATATTTCATGTTTTTAGAGGTGTTCTGTTTCCAGCGTGTTCATTTGTTGTACTGTTTAAACCATATTATGGGGATAATACACTAGTGATGGAAACATATAATTGGGTAACACAGTAGTGATGGAAACATAAAATGGGGTAAAACAGTAGTGATGGAAACATAAAATGGGGTACAACAGTAGTGATGGAAACATATAATGGGGATAATACAGTAGTGATGGAAACATATAAGCGGATAATACAGTAGTGATGGAAACATATAATGGGGTAATGCAGTAGTGATAGAAACATAAAATGGTGTAAAACAGTAGTGAAAGAAACATAAAATGGAGTAAAACATTAGTGCTGGAAACATATAATGGGGTACAACAGTAGTGATGGAAACATATGAT
Organism: Gibbula magus; assembly: GCA_936450465.1. Classification (NCBI taxonomy): domain Eukaryota; kingdom Metazoa; phylum Mollusca; class Gastropoda; order Trochida; family Trochidae; genus Gibbula; species Gibbula magus. The sequence continues at coordinate 18,860,660 of OW388300.1, read as the reverse complement.
GGGGATAATACAGTAGTGATGGAAACATATAAGCGGGTAATACAGTAGTGATAGAAACATAAAATGGTGTAAAACAGTAGTGAAAGAAACATAAAATGGAGTAAAACATTAGTGATGGAAACATATAATGGGGTAATGCAGTAGTGATAGAAACATAAAATGGAGTAAAACATTAGTGCTGGAAACATATAATGGGGTACTACAGAAGTGATGGAAACATATAATGGGGTAATACAGTAGTGATGGAAACATAAAATGGAGTAAAACAGTAGTGCTGGAAACATATAATGGGGTAAAACAGAAGTGATGGAAGGGGTAATACAATATAGAGATGCAAACATATATGGGGTAATACAATAGTGATGCAGAAATACAATGGGGGTAATACAATTATAATGGAAATATTTAATGAGGTAATACAATACTTCGCTAAAAGGGGGTTATTGAGTTATGACAGAAACTCTTAAAGGCACAATACAATAAAGATATAAGCATCCAGCAGGCTTATTAGATAATGACCTATGACTGGTTTTGGTATTAGAATATTGATGCGGAAACATTATGTGGTAATATACGGAGAAGAGGAAATCTAGAATAATAACTCAGATAACAAGGTTTAACCTTTATTTATGGTAAGAATATGAACATTTTATGGAATCGAACTATATATTATGTTCTATTAATCTCAGCACGAACGATTTTCTTGCGTTAAAATATCGATGTTCATCTGCTTGACGGCAAACTCCTAACCCAGAATTCTTTAGGTCAAACAGCCAATTATATTCAAATGGCAAAGTAATCGAATGATTAGAATTTCCTGGGATTAATTTGTCAAAATGAATACAAGAAATGTCATTGACATTTGCGTGAGGGGAAACGTGTGTGCTTAATTTGAAAGTACACAGGAATCGATAAATCCATATCTTCATTATCCCCGTATGGACAAAACGTGAAAAAGATCCAATTTGTTTTAACGTCGTGATTCCAGATCTGTTGTTTTATTTGTATCTCAAATGTTAAGATTAATTGTAAAAGAAGATTTCAATTATTCTCATACACATGTATTGTATGCTTCACTTCGACCCATGATACGTTCAAAAACCCCAATCTAAAAATAATATTTGATCAATTGTTTTAAAACAAAATTTGTTATACTTTCGTATAACATAATACAAACTATTTATCTAAAGTTCTTTTGATGGCAACAATCTGGACAATGGGTTGAACAATTAATTATTTTTCTTTTTGTAAAAAAGCATATATCATCCAGACTGGAACTAATAATAAACTTTAATTATGATATTTTTTATTTTTATTTCTAGAATGCATAGAATTAAGAAAGACATATGATATAAAAACGTCATGCTGTTTGGCACAAACAACAAAAGAACATAACTAATCGTTTAGGAATACACAAATAAAAATAAATCAGAATTACTCATCTTTCCTTTAAATCTAAGTCACCTTTGTACAGAAAACAAAGGAGCACAGTACCATTATTCAACTCTGACGGAGAAACAATGTACACTCAACCGCAAAAGAAACGTCACCATGTAAAATACAAGATAATTCAATACGCGCATAATAAAGGCGTCTGAAATACATGATATCTTCAGAAGCCAACTAAACTGTTTCAAAACTTTATCTTTCTGTGAAATCCACGTTTTAAAAAATCGTCGTTTTGAATCTCTTTAACTGGACGAGATAAGGCTTGTTTTAGGACGTTTTACAGTAACGACGCCTCAACAAATGTAAGTCCAAGAAAGTTATTTATGTCGATAACATATTTTATTAATTCTATGTCTACTCGTTATGAATCTTAAAGTTAAATGACAAACATTCTGGCCAAAACAACATTTTGAAAAAGCAATTTCAACACCCCAAGTGTACTTGAACAGACATAAAAATAGAAATATTACACCCTAATTTATGAAATTGCGGGTACCTTTAAACAGGTCATGTCCCTATAAAAATCATTAAAAATCGTCTTTCTCCGGCAGCAGTATTTTGTTTGTTACACCACTGAAAACGTGATGACGTTTCTTTTGGGATTGAGTGTACAAAAAACCAACATATCAATAAGTGGGATAACGATCTGCAATGTTATAATTCTGTTAAACATGAACCAAATAAAACATGATACCTTTTAGATGCACCACCCATAGAAACCTACACTGGTTCCAATACAATAGGATACTATTCTATATCGGATAAACGCGACCTTTATTCCCACAAAACAGTTACAGCGCAGTATGTGTTTTGGGAATGCGATCATGTACGACCACTGTGGACTACATTGGAAGGCTGGCTTTGAGAAAAAGCACAGGTTACAATCAGTCTTGAAAGAAACATAATAAATGGTTTTCCTAGAGAAACAATGACCCAGTAAACCTAAACATCCTGATCTATTTTATGGCCTTATGGTTTTGTATGCAACTCCCTTAATCGACTTCTGTAGACTGTAGCTTCTATAGCCTAAATACAGCATTTTTGCATAATTTAATTTTCATTTTTATGCATGTACATGTTGATATTAAATTAACGCTTTTCTTTAAATAACCCTATACGTAACTCTCTCTCTCTCTCTCTCTCTCTCTCTCTCTCTCTCTCTCTCTCTCTCTCTCTCTCTCTCTCTCTCTCTCTCTCTCTCTCTCTCTCTCTCTCTCTCTCTCTCTCTCTCTCTCTCTCTCTCTCTCTCTCTCTCTCTCTCTCTCTCTCTCTCTCTCTCTCTCTCTCTCTCTCTCTCTCCCTCTCTCTCCTACCTATATTCACCAAATGTCCGTTGTAAATTTCCATAATTCGTAATCTGGTAAATAACACTCTCAAGTCATTACATTACAAGTCTTGTGCCCTTTCCCAAGACGCTAATACCTCCAAAAAGTGGCCACATAAGCAGAGTTCTTTCGATAACGGTCGTATATAGACATCACTCATAGGCGGACATGCCCTAAACATACTTATTGATAGATACATAGAAATGCGTAATACATACGTAAACTCAATACCATCACATTGATACTAAACCTTTGAGATGTTTCTTGAATTAATATAAGGATACGTATGTTATAAGGAACACTATACTTGAAAGGAAACGTTGTTATATGTGTGACCGCACTATTTGCAATAGTACAATGTTCTTTACTTTTACGGGACGATTCTACCCATCACCCTCAGAGTCAGGCACCAACCGCCAGCATTGAATATCCCAACAGCTTATCTAACGGAGACCGCTCGCCCCGGCACACTGTCCCTTGCCACAATGGAGCCTTATGCCGTTGATATAAACGTTTGGGAGAGAAATTCTCAAAATTATCGTTTCTTCTTGATATGAATCTTTCAACAGTAAAAATATCTGGCAAAATTTTTCAGAATTATTTTCTTCATGGAACATGTATAAATATATCTTTTAGCAGAGAAGAATAAATGAATTAGCAGTGAGTTTTTAACATTCAAAACCAAACTTAGTTTTTTGTTATTTCAAAAGTCTTTATGGTTTTGCTTATCCAGGTTTCAAGTTCTTTCCATAATGTTTAGGTAACATCACATTCCCAACATACATGACACAAATTTTCATTAGTAACATTACAGAAGTTACAAATGTCATTGTAAACCAGTTTCATTATTAATAGCTCTTTTTTGTATAAATAATTCTCAAACATTTAAAATGAAAGGTTTAGGAGTTATTAATGCAGCCACATATTTGCTTTTGCAAAGGGAAAAGAAGCATGTTGGTTAGACTTGTTTCGAGTGAGATACCGCGTGCAAGTCGCATGTAGGATTGCATATTTCCATGGGTACATTTAAAGTTGCCCGTTTGCATCAAAGTGATGTATTTAAACATAACTGAAAACCTAAATTACCTATCGAGATAAATGATTAATTAAATAATTAAATAAAAGTAATTAATACTGACTGCAAAGTTCAAGTTTTGATTTCAAGGCAAACGCTTAACCTTGATTAAATCGTCAAACATTTACGTTAAGTTCTTATGGGTTTTTTTGTATTTTAGCTTATCAGGCCATAAAAGGCCAGAATGGCCTATGTCATTAGCAGGCATCCGGCATCCGGCATCCGGCATCCGACGTCCGGCGTCCGGCGTCCGACGTCCGACGTCCGACGAAGTTTTCGATTTTTCCTCCGAACCACTTCACTTCAAAGCGGAAATTTTGTGGGGAGGTACATTGTAACTAGGTTTTCCCCATTTGGTGTACTTGGAAACCGCCTTACCCACTTCACTCAAACATGGGCGTGATTCCTATATCCCTTAAACCTTTAAAATACGTCTTCTCAGAAACCAGATCACATAGGAAGCCAAAATTTTCAGAATAATAATTTTGTCACATGGAGACTACAGTTTGTCAATTTGGTCGTGACCCCGCTACAAATATAGGCGTAGCAGGGTGTTCACATCAAGACTTCTTCCGACATAGACGATTAATAGAAAGCTCAATTTTTTAGAAAATCATCTTTGTAAGATGAAGAATAGGACTTCATTTCATGAATTTAGCGCCAGTATCAACTTAGTAGATGTGTATGTATGTAGGTGTTATGAATTTTAAAATAATTTATCAATATGCACGTGAGATACATACAGGTATAATAACACGAGAAGTTTTTCAAGGTCAAAGTCAAGGCAAGTCATTGTACTTTACCTTGGAACATTTCATTTCAACCTTCAACATCAAAACAATGCAGTTCCTGATGAGTTACAGAGGCCATGGCTTTATCATTCAAGATCCTCATTACCAATAGATCGAATGAATGTTGCAATTGTAGACATTTTCATTAAATTTAAAGGTTAATCAGCGGATAAAATTTTCTACCCAAAGTTCGTAGGCGGTGTTGTGAAATAATGAGTTATTTTTATTACTGTGATGTATGATCATAGATATAATAGTTTTTTTCTGACAGATAATCACATTGGTCTTACGTGTCGGTGATTGATAACAGCGACAGCGGGTACAGTAACACTTCTACTTAGTGTTCACGCCCACTGAGCTAAACACTATTATGCTTTCACACTATCAAACAAATGCCAGCAGCTCATGAGACCGAGGCTATGGAGCGGTGTCATATTTAAAGGTTATAACACGAGAAGGTGTGGTGTATGGATTATTGTTTGCATTACTCGAGGTTTAAAAAACATATATCCGTTTTTCATTTTGTGCACTAAAACATGGTACGCAAGTGTGGTAAGTTCAGTTAATCACGTTCAATTGTTAGATGACGTCATAGATGTTGAAATACGTAAACTCACACAGTAGCAATTGTCGGTTCACAAAAGGGGTAAGTGGGTCTGATTATAGAGATAAGTATAATATAAGTAAGTATAATACCATTTGTTTTACTATGGGTGATTGATTGCCATTTGCAGGTCGCTTAATCTATGATATATTGTCAATACGTTGCGAAATCGAAATACATCACCTACCATACACTTCCGGGTATAAAAGTGTAAACGCCCTATTTGAATTAAGAAAGCGTTGGTGAGTTTGAATAAAACTTGTTGCAGCTTATCATATGTTTATTTTCTATCTCGCACACATGATAATCACCACGACGACACTATAATCAAAATCACTTGTCATAAATAGATCGTTTGGTGAACCTCCGAGTCACTAAAAAAACGATATTATATGAGTATCTATGTCACACTGTGTTTATGACACGAGGACCTGAATATTGATAGGTACCGAGTTATAACGAGGGATATGCCAATTTTCGGTGCGAGCATGGGTAGCCAGTAGGACACAGATACGAATATAATATTCCATTTATTCACGAAATCATGAAATTGAGGAAAATACGCTAGAAGCTTCTTTCAAACTCAGTTATAGATAGCAACGTCATAAGACACATGACGTCAAAACATTTTCACGTTAAAATTATATTTTGCCCCAGTTCTCACCTTTAATTATTTGGTCCCGTATAATACAATATTTATAGCATTTACTCGCTTTCTGGTCGTCAACAAACCAAACCGTTCACTCAATGTCTACAGTACAACGATTTAGAATTGGCTATGCAAGTCCCTGCCGCATTTTATAAGAAATTATCAGTTCACTGAAATGACCTAATATTATTGTTAGTTTTTTTTTTAAACAATGTTTTTCCGTGTATGACAGTGTTTCGTTAGTTTTTACACTGTTTCACTAGTGTTAACACTGTTTCATTAGTGGTAACGTTGTGTCACTAGTGGTAACATTATTTGTATAGTTTTACACTGTTTCATTATTGTTAACGTTGTTTCTATAGTTTTACACTGTTTCACTAGTGTTAGCATTGTCTCTACAGTTTTACATTGTTTCACTAGTGTTAGCATTGTCTCTACAGTTTTACACTGTTTCACTAGTGTTAGCATTGTTTCTATAGTTTTACAGTTTCATTAGTGTCAACATTGTTTCTATAGTTTTAACTGTTTCTCAAATGTTAACATTGTTTCTATATTTTTAACTACATCACTAGTGATATCATTGTTTCTATAGTTATATACACTGTTTTCACTAGTGATAACATTGTTTCTATAGATGGCATCATCTAATCGGTTTGCTGATTTTGTAATAAGATAATATTTTCAATTTACCAATATGGCTATGTGTGTACTGCGGCCTTGGTCAGGTCAGACCGCCTCGGGAGTCAGGTCTCAGGTGCTTGTATTTCACATAATGACCTCATCATGAGTAATTAAGGTTATTACTCAACCGTGGTGAGATCTCTCTCTCTCTCTCTCTCTCTCTCTCTCTCTCTCTCTCTCTCTCTCTCTCTCTCTCTCTCTCTCTCTCTCTCTCTCTCTCTCTCTCCATTTATCATCCAAAATCATTCTTCATTACGAGCATCTTTGAGCACAGCTCTGCCAGTTGACGTTTACCAATGCTCCGTTCAAGGCCAGACAGAATATCCCTTAGGCATTCTATAGAATATCCCTGGCCATGAAAGTAGATTGTAACGGGAATTGTACATTCTGGAATCTTTGAACTTGAAATTCTCATTCGAGAATATACTTTCCATCACAAATCGAAAGCTAAAATTTCACACATGTTCTTTGTAGTGCGTGGAATGCTACAAAAAAGTCGTTCACTTTACAATTGGGGAATCTGATTGGTTGAAGTCAAACGTTGCTATGCAACCAACAGCGTTGATTCAAACTGAGGTTTTGGTCTGTTTCCGTATGAATCGAGAAGACTTGAATTCCTTCACTGATGTAATACGCACACATCTCTTATAAGACAACATCAAATAATGTAAAACATGTTTTTAAAAAACAGGACAATTTCGATTGATGAGACTGTAATCAGATTTTAAACATTCACCGTTAGAGACGTTATTGTAAACTCGGTACATCACTGTACTATATAAAATGTCACTCCTGTTACAGAATAAAAGTTTCACATGAAAAAAAAACGTCCATCATATTTACATTTCCATAATCAATAGTCTGTGATGGCTTCAGAAAGTTGTAAAAGTGTCAAATACCATATTTATCTCATCAACTAAGACCTAAGACATAAAAAAATGTTTTACAGGCTGACAAAAATGATGCGATGACGCGATTTTTAAAATTTATTTACGACATTTCTTTTTTGAATGAAGACATATACAAACAAATTTATACAACTATTTATATGAATAAAGCACAAACCCTCTCAAATTGTGACTATTCCAAATAGTCAATAATCTCACCCCTACACTCCATCTCAACAGAAATGAGTGACATTTTCTATGTCCAATGTTTTATGAGGCTAAAACATTATAGAATATGCCCCTTACTTTTGTCAAAACCTGGAAAAAAAGACCTGAGTCGTGAGTTTGAAACTGATGCGGGCGGAAACCGGAAACAAATTCTTTTTTGGGGGGCCTAACGTAGAAAAGTAGCTATTTCATAAGTGGCACAACTGCGAATGAAATATAAACTTTTCTTCGTCTTGAGATAAATAGATCCCGTGTTTATCATATTGTTATGTCTATATTTTATGTTGATGTAAAGTGATTTCAATGATGAATGTAAAGCCTTCCCATTCTGACACTATGACGTCATAACAACTTCTCAAAGACACCATGCAAGTGCAAGTTTATTACCACTCCCTGAAGTGATAAAGGTTAAGGAAAGACACAAATCATCTGTAGAGTTATCAAATCTTATTCAACTTACCACATTAAAGTTTAACGTTTAGTTATGCAATAATATACATGGCCTGATCACTGACGTTGATACTACAAATTTTTGCAATAATATTAACTGAATATTCTTTGCATGGCTATTTGTGGTTCAAATTAGTAAGACTAGCTGTGTTAAAGGGACAGTAGCACGTTTTTATGCAAAATTTATTTTTTCCAAATTTCCCATTTATAATGACAGTTTATGTCATTTAAATGAACTTTAGGGAGTAAAACATCTTATTTCAGAAACCAATTATTCGTAGTGGTAATAACGATGTTGCGTATAAAGCAAAAATTGCATGGCGGCCATTTCATAAAGGGGCAGTAGCACGTTTTTTCGCTCAAATAAGTTGATGAAATGTATTTGAAAAATAATTTCACCGATAGTAAAACATCCTTCTCTCTTCGGAAATAAAGTTTAAAATGAGTGTACATGTTTCGGTAAGGTCATGGGAATCGTTTTTGTAATACAAAATAATAAATTGTTTTCACAATAAAATGCTTTATACGCGACCTAGTTTTAACCACTACAGTTAATTGGTTTGTGTAATAAGATGTTTTACCCTCTAAAGTTAATTTAAAATGACATAAACTATCATTATAAATGGGAAATTTGAAAAAATAAATTCTTCAAAAAATGTGCTACTGCCCTTTTAAAATTAGAAAACAATGTTTTCAATAGTGAATCAATTTGTCAGCAGTGTCGAATCATTCTAAAATTTCAATTAGATCGTCACATTTGCACAGTAAATATAGAACACTACCATTCTATTCAATAAAAAAAACCCACTTACGATTCACAATAGCAACTCTTGTACAAATATCTCCATGTCGACTGAAGATTTTCTGTCTTTCCAAAGGTTTACATTGTGAACCAATAACATACAAATGAACCTGCGTGATGATGATATCAATAATATTGTGAACAGGTAATTATCTCTTTTAGACTCCACTAAGTGTAATTATTATTCCCAATACAAATCACTACTAAATGTTGAACAATATCTCATCTCATCTGAAATTTCTTCACTCAACAAAGCACCCATTGCAAGACTTAGATGCCACAATTTCAGGTTGGCAATAGAAACTTGTCGCCATTACAGTATCCCACGTGAGAAAATACTGTTTGTTCTGTCAAATATAAATACTATTGAAGATGAATATCATGTCATGATGGTTTGTGACAAGTACAGCCAAGAACGACAACGCTTCATCCATGACTACTATTTCAATCCACTACTATGAACACATTCATCAACCTAATTTCTACTCACAATATAAACACTGTTAAACAAATAGGGAAATATATCAGCAAAATAATCAACAAATTTTGATTTCAATGTCATAAATATCCCTTTAAAGCTAAAATTATGCATGCCATGTTTCCAAACTTTCATGTATGTTGTATGGGCCTGAGGCCTTGAAAATTGAATAAAATTCTTCTGTCTGTCTGTCTGTCTGAACAGGTAATTAAGTATTGACGAGGTGGATATTGCTGTTTCTAGTTTACGACCTTATATAAGTCCAGGTCCAGGTAGGAACACTCGAGATGTTTAAGTTTAATCAAATGGTTTTGCGAGCACATCTATGTTCTTTGTATAATGGTCTTTTGGTTATTTAGTATTACGTTTTTCTGTCATAAAGTATATATACTAAGTAAGGCATTAGAGTGGCATCTCTCTTACAGAATTTGTGGTAAAATGTTTACTTAAATTTTAAACAGATTTTAAAAAGATGTTGTCGACATGTTAGATTTGTATTTTTACACTCCATATAGAAATATTGGTCTAAAAAGGAGGTAGAGTTTATTATTTATTTGTTGATTGCCGTGATGCTTTTAATGAGTAAATAGAAACATTTTTAAAACATCATGTTAATAATATCCATGATAGTATGTTCATTATCATTAGAGATATGTATTCAAAGACAAATGATAATATTAAGTGGAATACTTTACATGATTCAGGATATTTTATTTCTATGCGTGGAGTAAGACAAGGCTATTATAATTTGCCTTTGTTGTTAATCAGTTGCATACTGAAATAACTACTTGGATAGATAGGGGCATATGTATTGATCAAGAAATAATACATCATACGTTAAAGGTTGCCTAACGCTACAATTCTTCAGTATAACATTTTCAAGTAGACTTTCATGATCTAAATGTGTCAAAAATGTAAAGAAAGATTATAACGTTTTGTTTTCAGTGAAATATTTAGGTAATAGACTTCAAAACATTTCGCCAGCTATCATGTTGAAGATATTTAGATATTAAGTAAATTCAGATAAAATCTATCATTTTGTACTCTTCAGAAATATGTTTTTCAGCAATCGCTTATTGTCGAAAAGTGTCACATTAGGTATTGGAAGAATGTGTTGGGTGTAAATTCAAAATGCTCTGATGGTATTGTTGTAGAAATTACATTTGTCTTGATACTTCACTACATGTTATGATTTTTTTCACTTTTACACATTCAAAGGAATAGCTATTCCAAGCTATACTGTTACACTTTTGACAAAGTTGATCGAAAAATCATGTAATGTTTGACATGGATTTCTGCCTTTGTCGATTGCTAATACAGGATACGTATGAAGGGTCTATCAAACATGCTAATACTAAACCATTCTCCTGTCATGCTTATATATCAAGGGGTGGATAGACAGGGGGTGGGAGGGGGTATCTGTGAAATTTGAAAATGATTCCCCCAAACTTTATAGGTCGAAAATATGCATTACGATGTATGAACCACCTAAGTCGACGAATCCGACGTTTACTACGACGTATTGCAATCATTGGACTTAATAATATACTTATTTTACTGATAGTACTTGTATAATATATATCATGACAATCATCGAAACCTGTGTTCAAATATGGGAATCCGATGCAAAGACCTGATGATCTCAGAACGCTACAATCTCACTCCATTGGAAGTCAGACAGTTTCATGGTAGACTAATAAACAATGACTTTAGATGATAAATTCATTCTCGGCTTCGCATTAACTGATAATAAAAATATCAACACTCGTTGACAAGACTAAACAAATCATCGGCATATTTCCGATACCTGTATTCTTTAGCATCACGTGTTGATGTATATCATTTCAAATGACACATTGCGTGATACCTCATGTCCACCAACAGGCCATGGACGCGAATAAAAAAGCTATATCCCAAAACAAACTAAGCTATAGATGGCTCATACTTACATATCCTTCTTCGTCTTCAACAGTGGGTGGATTGATGATGAGATTCTGAAGGTGTTCATCA
>OW388300.1:18684231-18844231 GCA_936450465.1 Gibbula magus | reverse complement strand
ATTAAGGAGCCCACTATTTTGTGACTGTATAATTAATTAAGTAACCCACTATCTTGTGACTGTATAATTAATTAAGGAGCCCACTATCTTGTGACTGTATAATTAATGAAGAAACCCAGTATCTTGTGACTGTATAATTAATTAAGTAACCCACTATCTTGTGACTGTATAATTAATTAAGTAACCCACTATCTTGCGACTGTATAATTAATTAAGTAGCCCACTATCCTGTGACTGTATAATTAATTAAGTAGCCCACTATATTGTGACTGTATACTTAATTAAGTAACCCAGTATCTTGTGACTGTATCATTAATTAAGTAACCCACTATATTGTGACTGTATAATTAATTAAGTAACCCACTATCTTGCGACTGTATAATTAATTAAGTAGCCCACTATATTGTGACTGTATAATTAATTAAGTAGCCCACTATCTTGTGACTGTATACTTAATTAAGTAGGCCACTATCTTGTGACTGTATAATTAATTAAGTAACCCAGTATCTTGTGACTGTATAATTAATTAAGTAACCCACTATCTTGTGACTGTATAATTAATTAAGTAGCCCACTATCTTGTGACTGTATAATTAATTAAGTAACCCAGTATCTTGTGACTTAATAATTAATTAAGTAACCCAGTATCTTGTGACTGTATAATTAATTAAGTAGCCCACTATCTTGTGACCGTATAATTAATTAAGTAACCCACTATCTTGTGACTGTATAATTAATTAAGTAGCCCACTATATTGTGACTGTATAATTAATGAGGTTGCCCACTATCTTGTGACTGTATACTTAATAAAGTAGCCCAGTATCTTGTGACTGTATAATTAATTAAGTAACCCAGTATCTTGTGACTGTATAATTAATTAAGTAATCAACTATCTTGTGACTGTATCATTAATGGCCGTATGTCCTCACATGCCTCATGACATAGTTACATTCTCATTTTAGTAGTCGTTGTAGATTACATGTATTGATGTTCCTAACAACCTACATACTAAATACAGACAAGATAGTAATGGTCCAATTATTTAGAACAGGAATTAACACTTAATGATCTAGGAGACATATTTTATTCATTAATGACCCATTATATCAGGATTGTTGTTTAATGATGGTAGATAAGATCTGAATCGTCCAGGTAATCAAACAGCTGGGTAATATTATCATGTATGTAATTAGAGTGAACATCTTTTGAACGCCCTTTCGCAATTGAAAGATTACAAGTGACTGAGAATGTTATCAAACCGTCTTCCTCATCGTGGTTCCCATTTTTCACACCCAAGGGTCTTCCTTTCAGCACCTGATATGAAATTGAGCGAAAAACGCCTCGAAATATACTTTAGATGTGACCCCATGCCTCCAAAAATTATGAAAAAGTGATATAGGGCTATAGATAGAAAATTAGTTCATTCATATACACGTGCAACCGGTAGAGAGATATCACCTGTGAGAATAAGTACTTTAAGGTAAGATTAGAAGATTTGAGAGAAGAGAACATTTGCATCTATATTATGTAACAATTTGTCTTAAACATATATTTTGAATAATTTATTGTACGTATAATTTGAAATGTCATTGATTGGTTCAAGCAGAACTAAGTATCCATATATAAGATTCGAGTCGTCCGCTATCATGTCAGTAATAGATGTGATAGGTCTGGAGTGGTGCCTTTAATTTAGTCGATAAACAAATAAATGAAATTATTATTTGTTTTACAATGCTAAAATCCTAGCTCAAGACTGAACATTGGATCATTTGATGAGAGCATAATAAAAGTCACAAAGTAAATTTATAGAATTATCCAAGCAGAATATCTGCAAAATAAATTCCTGAAGACATAACTTGAAAATAAGTTTGAGAAACTATGTGAATAAATTCCAAGGAGAATAGAAGCATGTGTTTCCCAACCGGTGGGGTTCATCGCTCATAACCATTATATCTACAGCAGTCGTCAATTTATAAATTCCACACAATCACAGAAGAGAGGGGAACGTTTTAATAGGACCTATAATACACATACAGAATACTGTACATTAATATCCTATTATCTTATTATTAACTTTCAACAAGTCTAAACAGGGTAACGGCAACAACACGACAGTATTTTTCAAATATTATTCAATTTAATGTATTTATAAGATCCTTACGTTCCAACATGGCAACAAATACTATCTCAAAACGTGTGACTCGTATCAGTATACAATTTTGGAATTGCATTCTCTATTATGAGAGTCTATAATGAAAATAAAACGATTCTGATAATGGGATCTAGTAGTGGGATAATTATGGTTAATATAGTGTGAAAACACATGTAAACGACTGACATTTTCATTTTGCAGTAGAGTAGTTAGAGATGTTCTAGTTTTACATTTCAAGTCAACATATATTTTTTTCTAAATTCATAGGGCATACAAGCATAAATTTAATTCATCTTCTACAACATTTATACAGAAAGGACAAAATCTTGATTCTCTAGGGATATTATTCTTCTTCCGATGGTTTGCATTATTTTCAGTTCACCTATTCTTAAACGTCTTCAAAATCGTCTCAAATCTTGATTACGTAAAGATGCACTCAATCTGCGAGTGAAGAACGTTTCACGAATCAGTATTGGATAACTGTATGAACTGCTGATCTGACACCATTAGTCCAAATGACTTTGATTGAACGAGAAATAAAACTCTGTGAAGAAATAGAAGCCCTTGATGATACTAGATTACTTGAGATACTTCTCCATATGGAAAAGAGAAATAAATTGCAGCATATTGTGAACAATACCAATTGATATACACCGAGGTGCAAAAGAAACGATACCTCCTTTTAATGGGGCAGTAGCACGTTTTTTGCAAATTTTACTTTTTCAAATTTCCCATTTAAAATGATAGTTTATATCATTCATATTTACTTTAGAGGGTAAAAGATCTTATTACACAAACCAATTATCTGTAGTGGTAAAAACTAGGTCGCGTATAAAGCAAAAATTGCATGGCGGCCATTTTATTGTGAAGACAATTTATTATTTTGTATAACAAAAACGATCCCATGACTTTACCGAAACATGTACACTCATTTTAAACTTTATTTTCCGAAGAGAGAAGGATGTTTTACTATTGGTGAAATTATTTTTCAACTTATTTGAGCGAAAAAAACGTGCTACTGCTCCTTTAAGGGGCAATAATTATCCTTTAAAGGTTGTTGCTTGATGGTCTAAACAATACATTTACAATACATCTAGATATGAAATAAATGCTGAAACAGGAAATCCTCAAATATTATAAAAAAAAATTGCTATCAATATCATTGCTTTCTCAGCTGCCACCATGCAAAGTTCTAATCAATGGGGAGAACACACTGACGTTGATACTACAAATTTGCGTCAATAATTTTAACTAAATATTCTTTGCATGGCTATTTGCCGTTCAAATTAGTAAGACTAGCTGTGTTAAAGGGACAGTAGCACGTTTTTATGCACAAATTATTTTTTCAAATTTCCCATTTATAATGACAGTTTATGTCATTTAAATGAACTTTAGGGAGTAAAACATCTTATTACACAAACCAATTATCCGTAGTGGTAATAACGACGTTGTGTATAAAGCAAAAATTACATGGCGGCCATTTTATTGTGAACACAATTTAATTATTTATAATGACACAAACGTTTCCCATGGCTTAACGGAACCATGTACACTCATATTTTAACTTGATTTTCTGAAGAGGGAAGGGTGTTTTACTGTTGGTGACATTATATTTCAATTACATTTCATCGACTTATTTCACCAGAAAAACGTGCTACTGCCCCTTTAACAGAGTTAAACACAAAATATTTCAGTCGGATAAAGTGATTCCGAATGTCTTTGACGAGGATATGTTTTTTAAAGCGATTTACAACATTTCATTCATGAGAGTATGATACTAATTTTTATATTTTTTGCTGAAATTACCCTTGCAAATGGGTTTCTTGTATCATGTTTGGTATTTTATGTAAACGTCTATGAATTATGGACATTTTGCTATGTAATATGTATCGGCATAATTTACCTTCTCGGACTTAACTTTGTTGACGCATTAGTACTGTATGACGTCATAAAACAACCAAGTCCTTTTTGACTCTCCTATCTCGTCTCGCTGAGGGAGATTAGAAAACAACGATTTCATAGAACGTGTTTTTCTCAGAAATATGAACAGTTAATGTTTTGAAACTTCAAATTGAGTTAAGTTGACTTCTGAAGACTTCTAAATTAGTAAGCAAAATACATTTTCTTTGTAAAAAGCGGAAAGAGAAATAGGACGAGGGCATACAGAAGAGAAAATGTATATACGAATATGTATCATACATATTGTTAAACTATGAACGACATTTGAATGTAGAAGACAAGGTGGAATGTGGGAGAACCATAATCAAAGGTAAAAAAGGAGGTAATTAAAGGGGCAGTAGCACGTATTTTCGTTGAAATAAGTCGATGAAATGTATTTTGAAAATAATGTCACCAAACACCTTTCTCTCTTTTGGGAAATAAAGTTTAAAAATGAGTGTACATGGTTCCGTTAAGCCATGGGAATCGTTTTTGTCATTCGAAATAATAAAATGTGTTCACAATTAAATGGCCGCCATGCAATTTTAGCTTTATATGCAACACCGTTATTATCACTACGGATGATTGGTTTGTGTAATTAGATGTTTTACACTCAAAAGTAAACATAAATGACATAAACTATAACTGTAAATGGGAAATTTGCATAATAAAATTTCCAAAAAACGTGCTACTGCCCCTTTAAAGTAAATAATGATAGGACTCAATGAATACACTCTACCTAGAATAAGATATATACCACCTCATTTTCTTGAAAAATAACCAAGGGGTGCTTATGTATTTATGATGGAAACTAATAATGAAAATGTTATTGTCCAGTTGTCTTTATATTTGAAGCATGCTTTGGCTAAAAGAGACATTCTTATCAAACAAACTGTATACCCTTGAATACTTATGTAAATACATAACAATGTTAATATACCACTGTAACTCTTCTGTATATCGACAGGAGGTGTTTCATACAATAAACATCTTTTGACTCTTGACTTGAATACGAAGTAAATGATGAACGGATAAAGCTTTGTTATGAATGTAAGCTATGACCTAACTGAAAATCTCATGTTTGATCTTTTCCATATGAATAAACATAGGAGTACATTGTGGCTGTTGATGATTGATAAATACCTTGTGCTTGACATGGCGAAATTTATACTAATATACAAACAATATTCTCTAACGCAAATACGTTTATCTCGTTATATATAACAAATGGTGAGAATACCAGGAGAATAACCTTTGATGTAAAACAAATTACCGCAAATACCTTTAAATGATATTCAAAACATTCATGAGAATTGGTTATTCAAATTATCGATGTAAGAACACTATAACCTAAATGCTTTGTTGTGTGACCTTAGCATTTATCCAGCATAATACCTGACGGGCGTAAAATCGATGAACCTGCCAACGATAATTGTCTTATTTCATTGTAGCGTAATGTAAAGCAGAGGAGCAAATGCCAAAAGACTCCTCGTCTTGATTAGATCATTTCACATTAGCATACGTTAGCTTGGCTTTTCTTAGCTACAAGTTGTGTTCAGCCATATTTATGGCAGTAATTCCTTCATCAAAGCACATTGAATTCTCTGTGAAATATGTTTTTTAATAAAGATAACTTAATGCAATGTCTTATTTAATGTTATATTCTTGGTCTTGCTATTTCATGTGTATATAGTTAGTCTAGACTTGCTGAATGAGAACATAGACTGTATTAAGGCTCTATTCTATACACAGTGTCTTCCCACTCTGCTCACGATCCAAATCCGCCTATAACTTAAAGGGACTGTAGCACGTTTTTTGCCAATTTAATATTTTAAAATTTCCCATTTATAATGATAGTTTATGTCATTTAAATTTACTTAACAGTATAAAACATCTTATTACACGAACCAATTATCCGTAGTGGTAATAACGATGTTGCGTATAAAACAAAATTTGCATGACGGCCATTCTATTGTGAACACATTTTATTATTTAGAATTATAAAAACGATTCCCATGGCCTTACCGAACCATGTGCACTCATTTTTCAACTTGAGAGAAGGGTGCTTTACTATTAATGACATTATTTATCAAATACACTTCATCGACTTATTGAGTGTAGTGCTACTGCCCCTTTAAAGGAAATGCATAGGCAGATCGGAACTGTAGGTCGAATCAGATTTAACCCTTGGATCGGAACTGAGCACGCCGTGTCTTGGGTGAGATAATTTGAGGTTGAACGCATTTTCAAGATTATTTAATCTATATCACGGCTACTAGTCTTCTTGCAGAGAGAAAGCCTGCAACACCATGTAGCTAAGAACTGCGGTGAAACTAGCTGGAACTAGCGAACCATGGGTGGTACTACGCTGGAATTCAGCGTAAAATTGCACCCAAACCTTACTGCGTGTAGAACAGTTCTCTACTCTATGTCTGTCTTAATGATATAGAGTAATTTTAAAAAAGTTTTTTAGTGTACGTTGTATAAGTAAGTAAGTAGTAAGTAAAAACAGTTTGATGTTGTCTCAAGCAAATTGTGTCTAACAGTTTCCCCACCAGAGCCTCCTGTTATAAAGCACTAAGGTTTATCAATATTACCCCAAAGCAATGTTAAAGCATGTGGGTTAACCATAGTTGCTTTGCAGTTGGTTTAGTTGGTTTAGTCCAATTCTCCTTGGGTGCAATCCTTGTTTCAACATGCATGGTAGAGCGAATGATTTTCATCCGATTAAGTCACATATGCACGTAAGATAAGATGATGTGTGCAGGCCTTTTATATTGGAAATAGTATTAACAGTTCAACTGGTCATATATATCATTTTGTTCTGACATGAAAACTACAACTGCTAAACGCATGGCATAACTCTTGCCAGTCTCAATTACTGGCTGATTTAAGCCTTGCAGTATTTCCCTCGCTTTTTTATGCCAAAATAGTGATTCGCTGCACCTGAAATGCATAGTTGGCACGGATTTCCAAGCACAGATATCTGAAAGAAATATTACAAAGCCTAAATCAGCCAGTAATGGAGACTGGCAAGAGTTATGCCTTGCATTGGGAAGTTGTAAAGGCAACAGACTAATGTGACATTACAAGTCAATTGAAAAAATTCAAACATATGCGGCATATGCAATCTTGTCATAAACAAATAAATATGCATATATATATATATCAAAATTTTAATACTATAAATTACCACTGACAATCAGATAATTCTTTGATTTTTACCACTTTGCAAGTTATTACTAAGCGAAAAGCATATCTGTATACACTTCTATTTCTATTGTTTATAACCTACATATTGTATAGTACTCCCTTAATTGTAAAATTCCTTAATATAGTTTTATCATCACTTGCTTTACGTGATAGATCAACTTGAACATTTAGTAAATTAAATAGAATATACAAGTATCTCTCCAATCCCTTGTACACCGAGGAGACGATGCCCCGTATTTCGAAATTAATCAAGGTGTTGTTCATTTAACATATTTACTTATCCTCGTTTACAAATATTATGTTTATAGTCAACAAACTTGATGTGGTATGTAACAGTCCATTTCTGACAAATAATGGAGCGAAAGAACAATAGGATGACGTCACAAACGTTATTAAAAACGCAAGAACGCTTATCCGTTCATAAGATCCGTTTCATCTCGCCTGTGAAACACGATTGGTATAAGAACATGTCATTTGCAATTAAGATCGTCTTGGCGTCACAGGCATTAAGTTTTCTTTGCACAGTAATGGCCACATCGCAACAATAACTTTGATGCACTTCAATACCAGAGTAAGATACTTGAAACATTACACAATGAGAATACCTCAACAGTAAGGCTGATAACAGAGAATACTGATTACGCCATGTGAAAGTGGGCATTCCGCACATAATAAAAGTGTCTATTAAGCACTCAAGCTGACAAATGTAACGCCAGCTCTGGCATTCTACAGGGTGTAGGAGAACGGATGTCATGTCAAGAATGGTTAAAGAAGGTCACCAGTGGAACACGTAACAAAACACATCTGAAAACATTCTGGGACACGCAACTGGGAGTATTATGACGTATGCAAATAAATCGACGCTCACAATCACTCTTCTAATAGTTATTTAAACATGACATACTTTCAATTCATGGTGATGTGTCGAGGATTAAGATTTGCTTTGTGATTATGGTTTTACATCGCGTGTCAGTTCGACCATGACCTAATGGATTGTGAAATCATGTCATGTGAAAAATATTTCATGAAGGAAGCCATTTCATACAGATATGATTTGATTTCATGGGATGGCATTTATCATCGTCAGCAGGAACGAATATCTGAAGCAGCCATCATGCATTTTGAATATGAAGTGTGAACCGTGTGGATTTCAGCAGCATCTCGATTGCATTAACTGGAATGTGGGTGTCATTGTCCTTTGTCTTAACGACTCAGGATATCTTAGTTGTTGCATCAAGATCAATGTGGAAATAATGATTGAAGAACACTTATTATCACACATTCACATAAAATTATTGATCTTTTATGTGTTTTGCTTCACGATTCATCATTTTCATTGATTAATACATCAACATTATCATTCATCAATTCATCAACATTATCACTGATAAACTCATGGACAATGTCATTTATTAATTTATCATCACTGTCATTTGTAATGCAATGAAATTAAAACACTTGAAAACAAAATGTATTCTATGATACATGACACATACTTATATATATTGTCATTATGGCTTATTCATATCAAATTGTAACATTAAATAATGAAAGCATACATATTTTAAATTCGAATATAAGATATTAGAAAAAATATACGGTGCATTTTATCATGGTAAACAATGAAAATAAATGGTGTACATCTGTACACTAACTTAATAAAAACTTACGTGTTTTGGCGATAGTGAAAATCCTTTCAGTATATGTGTAGGGGTCGTCATAATCGTAGTAGTTGGGAGAGTCACTCTGTATCTCCGACCTTTCCAGGAGCCTAGCAAAGCGGGGTACTTTGGGTAGCGTTCGCCCCGTCATGTTGGGGGGGACCTGAAAGTGGAGGTTCTCTAGTATCCGGTGTTTGATAGAATCAATTCTAAATTTACGGTCCTCTTCTCTCATTGCACACAATTCGCAGCTTTCAATGGGTTTAGAAGAATTCCCACTCCCTGTCTCGTTCAACTCCTTCGAATTAATGTCACTGTCATTCCCGCTGACGGCGTCAGTTAAGTTGTCGTCCACATACAGACTACTGTCGTTCATGTGTCCCTCCTCACCGCCGTAATCGTCCGTGTCCACGTAGCTGTCGTTAAGCACACCTGTCTGTAACAAACTATCATTCTCCTCATATATTTCACTCTCATTCAAGGAAAGTTGTCCGAAAACCAAGATAACTGGCACAAATAGCAAAAGCAGCAGCCGATCAGCACGAAGCACCATTCTGAAGAACTGAGGAATCAGCTGATCGCCGCTTGTTCTACGTGCCGGCTACCGCTAATGATCAGCTGGTCGCCTCTGCACCAACGCCTCTCTCTGAGCGTTATCTCTCGTGCGGCCCATCTTTTATACAGCCATGGTCTGTCTCCTCCTGCCCTTCCAGTCGGGTTGACAGACAGCTACAAGAGGCAGTTGAGTTTGGTGACGGACATTTTCCCCGCCCTAAAGATTTCTTACATCACTGTTTGGCATTCGATACCTCTCCCAGGATGCATTCGATACCTCTCGAGGATGCATTCGATACCTCTCAAGAGGAGAGATGGAGCGGAGTAGCTTGGCGTGATCGATGTGGTAATGTGATTATCAGGGAAGCCTTTGTTAGTGTTTCATAGTTTAGGGTAACAGCTCTGTAATTGGTTGTTAATGCTTTGATTTTAAGATATGTGTGGAATATGTTAGTTTGTTAGGGAGTTTAGTTTAAGAAAAGTATCTTACTTGCTAATCTGAAAACAGCACACGTTTTGGTTAAACAAAGAAAACGACCTTTGTGGCATTGGTTAGTTTGAAGTTTGTTAGGGATTTTATTTTAAGAAATGTATCTTACTTGCTAATCTGAAGACAGCACACGTTTTGGTTAAACAAAGAAAACTATCTTTGTGGCATTGGTTAGTTTGAAGTTTGTTAGGGATTTTATTTTAAGAAATGTATCTTACTTGCTAATCTGAAGACAGCAAACGTTTTGGTTAAACAAAGAAAACGATCTTTGTGACATTGGTTAGTTTGAAATTTGTTAGGGATTTTATTTTAAGAAATGTATCTCACTTGCTAATCTGAAGACAGCACACGTTTTGGTTAAACAGAGAAAACTATCTTTGTGGCATTGGTTAGTTTGAAGTATGTTAGGGATTTTATTTTAAGAAATGTATCTCACTTGCTAATCTGAAGACAGCACACGTTTTGGTTAAACAGAGAAAACTATCTTTGTGGCATTGGTTAGTTTGAAATTTGTTAGGGATTTTATTTTAAGAAATGTATCTCACTTGCTAATCTGAAGACAGCACTCGTTTTGGTTAAACAAAGAAAACGATCTTTGTGGCATTGGTTAGTTTGAAGTTTGTTAGGGATTTTATTTTAAGAAATGTATCTCACTTGCTAATCTGAAGACAGCACACGTTTTGGTTAAACAAAGAAAACGATCTTTGCGGCATTGGTTAGTTTGAAGTTTGTTAGGGATTTTATTTTAAGAAATGTATCCCACTTGCTAATCTGAAGACAGCACATGTTTTGGTTAAACAGAGAACACAATATTTGTGGCACTGGATAGTTTGAAGTTTGTTAGGGCTTGTAGAAAAAGTATCTTACTTTCTAATCTAATGACAACACACGTTGTGGTTGTGGCAGTTAACTTTGGTTAAACAGATAAAATTTGGTTTAACAGAGCAACATATTTTGGTGGCAGTTGTTAGTTTGAAGTTTGTTAGGGATTTTAGGAAAAGTATCCTACTTTTTAATCTGAAGACAGCACAAGTTTTGGTTAAACAGATAACATTTGGTTTTACAGAGAAAACGATTTTTGTGGCAGTGGTTAGTTTTTAGTTTGTTAGGGCTTTTAGGAAAAGTATCTTACTTGCTAATCTGAAGACAGCACAAGCTTTTGTTAAGCATAGATAATGTAATGGTTAATTGAGGTTAAGGGACATTGAAAAATGATAACAGTGTTTACTTTGATTTTTAAAAAAACCCATTTATCAGAAATATTCTTTTTGGCATCATTATTTTGAAGATGATACAAGGACAGGTTCCACCAAGATAACTAATGGATTGAGAAATCTATACCTGAGATATCTTTGTAAAAATCAAAATATAAAATTTGTAGTGTTCAATTCTTATTGACATTAAGTTCGATAATGAATTTTAAAGGGGCAGTAGCACGTTTTTCGCTCAAATAAGTCGATGAAATGTATTTGAAAAATAATTTCACCAATCGTAAAACACCGTTCTCTCGTAGGAAATTCAAGATAAAAATGTTCACAAAAAAATGGCCGCCATGCAATGTTTGCTTTACACGCAACACCGTTATTACTACTACGGATAATTGGTTTGTGTAATAAGATGTTTTACCCTCTAAAGTAAATTTAAAAGGCACAAACTATCATTATAAATAGGAAATTTGAAAAAATAAGTTTTGCAACAAACGTGCTACTGCCCCTTTAATGTCATATTATTGTTGATACATGCAGCAGCTGTAACAGTATGCCTTTCAAATACACCACCCACAAAACATACATTGTTCCAATACGAACAATACGAATTTATTTACCAATATCCGTTTACATAGTATGGGCTGTTCTTAGTCGGATAGAAATAGTTTTGTTCTTACAAAACAGATCCTTTGCAGCGTTTAATTTGGGAACGAGATGTTGTTAGACCACTGTGGACAAAACTATTGCTGAAAGATAAATCGTAAAGAGAAATTCAATTTAAATACTGAAAAGATTTCTCAGATAGAAATAACAACTCTTGAAACTTAATTATCTTTCTTCAAAAGGATTTTTTTAACATATTCAGAAACGACTACTCACCTTCTAAACGTTATCATTTAAAGTCTGTGAAAATTAAATTTATTGTTACAGCTGAGATTTCTGTTAGGGTTAATATGTTCTATAAATTCTGATCTTAATATGATTTTCTGTTCGTTTAAATGTATTATGATGTTTTTTTTTCGAAATAACATTTATAACAAGACAAATTTTGTGTTAGGTGTTTTGACATTATATACATCTACATTCAATATAGCAGTTATTATAGCAGTGGTTATATAGTAACATATTAGTTTTAATAAATAATATTAATTGTATCAGAATTAGTAGAGTTGTTAACTACTATGCTAGATATAACACAAGTTTTGGTTAAACCAACATCTATCAACGGCATTCATTTAAAGACACATTATGGATTGGTTGAAAGTGGTTGAAGCTTTAGTTGAACTTAATGATAATGATTAAAGTGAATTTGTCATATTGAAAAGGGCAAACGTGTTTATATGACAACTATCATCATCACATAGGCCTATAATATTTCCTCTAACGTTTACAATATTTCTCTATGTTTGCTGTTGCATAAACCCGAATAGTGAATTTCAAACAACAGTACATCTATCTACTTCCGTTTAGCCTGCCTCCCCGCTTCATGTTGCTAAAGTTGCTGAAAGCAGTGATGCTTCCAACTTAAAGGGAGGGTTCTATCGGAGTATTTTTTGTGGAAACGAAATTCGAGAGGATATTCCTGTTTCCACATATACATGTATGTTACAAATTCATAATTAAAACACAGTCAGATTGAAATATACTAATGAAGGTAATATTTTTATGACTTTATATTTCACAACTTACGTACACAAGCGTACATTTGTTAAAAATAAAAACAATGAGAACTGAAGCCATTCATCGGCGCTGCGAGTGGGGAAAACTTCGGTACAGCATAACAGCAAAGTGTTTATTAGTTTTATGACTTGTTATGTATTACTATGTGAATACTCTGTCAGTGTATGTCTTTAGTTATTAAAAAGTTGCAAAATAAGGTACAATATAATCTGTTTTCCTTTCACATAATGCAAACAAATCCAATATGGCGACATAACTCTCCCTTTAAGATAAACATTATACTTCCCTGTTAGTTTAACAGACTTTGACTATGAGATATGTGAGATGGTTTAACGATTGGTGATTTGGAATATAATAAACCTTTGATGTTGTGTACACACATTGGTCAATCAGAAGACGAATCGAATTTCAACTTCAATAATCTAAATTTACCTCTAATATATATAACAATATTACGATTAGCATCATTTCATATATTCCTCACACCGTAAATATATTTAAGTAGGTTTATAATGGGTTTTACGTAGGATGATACATTCAGAAATAGTACAAATACGCTTTTTATTTCGTCAGCCCTTCCAGTACCTATAACAACATTTATATTGCAGCAGTTTCACTGTACATCATATTTCGAAAGATGAAATACCAGTTTTTGATATATCTATAGAGGTAAAACTGCAAAGAGAGGCCTTCTATTGACGTCTGACATGTGATATGATTATTCCAAATAACGATACTATTTCGTCTAGAACCAAGTGTGCTGAGTAAGCAGTTATTTGTTAGTGTTTCTATAATCTGAAACCTTTTATGAGACATAAAAGCCAACTTATCGCTTAATGAGATAAATAAAGGAAGGAACACAATATTTACAAAACTAACAGATATGACAAACAAATTAAAAACGTCAAATTATTTAAAGTACATTATTTTCATGTCTGCATCTTCGATCCTTGAACTGAGAAAGCACATTAGTTTAAAGAATTTATTCCATCGAAGTTTTGCTCAGAGAGTTCAAGAAAACATATACACCGACTTTGTTAAACCTTTAACTTTTTCACCGTCAAAAAGTGAATATTTTCTATCACATCAACACAGACGAATGTTTTAGAAAATCATTAGAAAAAAAGTTTAGCCATTGGACGCCGAGGGTGAGCATGATCAAAACAAAACAAGAAAATAATAAAATAAATAAAAATAAAAAGTATCAAGAACTTGTATATCTGCACTAAACAAATCCATCTTCTTACTGAATTTAAATTTTCGTTTCATTGGAAATCCGAAATGGAGAATAAATCTAAGATACATTCATTGTTTTAGTATATTCTTTGAAGAAGTCAACGAGTTTGTAAAGGATCCAGCACTGGTGACTGAATATATTTCTACTTGTATGTAACAGTAAGCATTTGTGTGTTCATACATACATACATATTCATACAATACAAACGTTACACTTCTTAATAATCAATATAATCATGTTTAATTTATTAAACGTGTTGCAATGTTTGTAAAATATTTTGAGTACAGTATATATCACAATATAGTAAATAGTTACTCGTGAGTCGCTAATACCAATATTCTTCATATTCCTTTTAGATATAAACAATTTGATCCCAAATATTTTCTTCATAACCCAATATTACTTTTTCGTCGAAAAAAGGATAACGTGTCAAATGTTTCTAAACGTTTAAAAATGATTTTATAATTAAATTTATAATTAAATGATATCAATATTTAATTAACCGTTAAGCTCGAGGGAACTAGCTACATTTCATTAATATCTTGGTGTCTTTCGATTACATTTTCGATCAGTTTTGTACAACTTTTAATTAATTTTGTCTTGCTTTACAATGGAAATAATTAAAGTAGCTGGATTGCATTCTTTCACTGGCTTCAAAGTTACAATCGTACATCCCTTCCCCCGACTAATTAAAACTGTGAATAATTATGTCAAACAAGGTGCATGAAACATACCATACCATTTCATAGGCTTCTTAAATCATGTCTACATGATCATATACTAACGTGCAAAAGAAACGCCCCCACATTTTCAAAATAGTATAACATGAAATATTGATTTTGAATGTATTTGATAGCAAGATGTTTATTCAAGAATTATTCACAATTTTCATTTTTATTTTTACATATGTTCAAATACACATGGGGTACCATGTAAAACATGAGGTTACTCAAGTTATACACATCCCACAGAAGATAATCCAGTCATAAACATCCCACAAAGGTTACTCCAGTCATACACAGTCCACATATGTTACTACAGTCATGCATTGCACACAGAGGTTACTCCAGTCATATACAGCCCAAAGAGGTTACTACAGTCATACCCATCCCACAGAGGTTACTCCAGTTATACACATCCCACAGAGGTTACTCCAGTCATACACATACCATAGAGGTTACTCAAGTCACACATATCCCACAGAGATTACTCTATTCATACACATCCCACATAGGTTATTCCAGTCATAGACATATCACAGAAGTTACTCAAGTCGTATACAGACCACAGAGGTAACTCCAGTCATACACTCTCACAGAAGTTACTCAAGTCATATACAGCCAACAGAGATTACTCTATTCATACACATCCCACATAGGTTACTACAGTCATACACAGTCCACAGAGGTTACTGTATTCATACACATACCACAGAGGTTATTCCAGTCATACACATCTCACAGAAGTTACTCAATTTATATTCGGCCCACAGAGGTTACTCTATTCATACACATCCCACAGATGTTGCTCCAGTTATACACAGTCCACAGAGGTTACTCTATTTATATACAACACAGAGGTGACTTCAATCATACACATCCCAAAGAGGTTACTCCAGTTATACACACCCAACAGAGGTTACTCCAGTCATACACATACCATAAAGGTTACTCAAGTCACACACATCCCACAGAGATTACTCTATTTATACACAACCCACAGAGGTTGCACCAGTCATAGACATATCACAGAAGTTACTCAAGTCATATACATTCATACACATCCCACATACGTTACTACAGTCAT
Organism: Gibbula magus; assembly: GCA_936450465.1. NCBI lineage: Eukaryota > Metazoa > Mollusca > Gastropoda > Trochida > Trochidae > Gibbula > Gibbula magus. The sequence continues at coordinate 18,828,292 of OW388300.1, read as the reverse complement.
ACATTGCCCACAGAGGTTACTCGTGTCATATGCAGCCCACATAGGTTACTCCAGTAATACACAACCCACAGAGGTTACTCCAGTCATACACATCCAACATAGGTTACTACAGTCATACACAGTCCACAGAGGTTACTGTATTCATACACATACCACAGAGGTTGCTCCAGTTATACACAGTCCACAGAGGTTACTTCAGACATACACATCCCACAGAGGTTATTCCAGTCATACACATCTCACAGAGGTTACTCCAGTCATACACATCCAACATAGGTTACTACAGTCATACACAGTCCACAGAGGTTACTGTATTCATACACATACCACAGAAGTTATTCCAGTCATACACATCTAACAGAAGTTACTCAATTTATATTCGGCCCACAGAGGTTGCTCAAGTCATAGACATCCCACAGAGGTTACTCAAGTCATACACATCTAACAGACGTTACTCCAATTATACATAGCCAACAGAGGTTACTTCAGTCATAGACATCCCACAGAGGTTACTCCAGTCATGAACATCCCATTGAGGTTACTCGAGTCATACACATCTCACAGAGGTTACTGTATTCAGACACATCCCACAGCGGTTACTCCAGTTATACACATCCCACAGATTACTCTATTTATACACAGCCCACATAGGTTATTCCAGTCATACTCATCTCACAGAAGTTACTCTACTCATATACAGCCAACAGCGGTTACTCTTTGCATACACATCCCACAGAGGCTACTCCAGTTATACACAGTCCACAGAGGTTACTTCAGTCATATACATCCCACAGAGGTTACTCCAGTCATAGACATCCCACAGAAGTTACTCAAGTCATATTCAGCCCACATAGGTTACTACAGTCATACACAGCCCACAGAGGTTACTCCAGTCATACACATCCAACATAGGTTACTACAGTCAAACACATCCCAAAGAGGTTACCCCAGTAATACATAGCCCACAGAGGTTACTCCAGTCATACACATCCCACAGAGGTTACTCCAGTCATACACATCCCACAGAGGTTACTCCAGTCATACATTACTTCAGTCATATACATCCCACAGAGGTTACCCCAGTTATACACATCCCACAGAGGTTACTTCAGTTATACATTGCCCACAGAGGTTACCCCAGTTATACACATCCCACAGAGGTTATTCCATTCATACATTACTTCAGTCATATACATCCCACAGAGGTTACCCCAGTTATACACATCCCACAGAGGTTACCCCAGTTATACTCATCCCACAGAGGTTACCCCAGTTATACACATCCCACAGAGGTTACTCCAGTTATACACATCCCACAGAGGTTACTCCAGTTATACACATCCCACAGAAGTTACTCAAGTCATACACATCCCACAGAGGTTACTCCAGTTATACACAGTCCACAGAGGTTACTCCAGTCATACACATCCCACAGAGGTTACTCCAGTTATACACATCCCACAGAGGTTACCCCAGTTATACACATCCCACAGAGGTTACTCCAGTTATACACATCCCACAGAAGTTACTCAAGTCATACACATCCCACAGAGGTTACCCCAGTTATACACATCCCACAGAGGTTACTCCAGTTATACATTGCCCACAGAGGTTACTCCATTCATACATTACTTCAGTCATATACATCCCACAGAGGTTATTCCATTCATACATTACTTCAGTCATATACATCCCACAGAGGTTACCCCAGTTATACACATCCCACAGAGGTTACCCCAGTTATACACATCCCACAGAGGTTACCCCAGTTATACACATCCCACAGAGGTTACCCCAGTTATACACATCCCACAGAGGTTACCCCAGTTATACACATCCCACAGAGGTTACTCCAGTTATACACATCCCACAGAGGTTACTCCAGTTATACACATCCCACAGAGGTTACCCCAGTTATACACATCCCACAGAGGTTACTCCAGTTATACACATCCCACAGAAGTTACTCAAGTCATACACATCCCACAGAGGTTACTCCAGTTATACACAGTCCACAGAGGTTACTCCAGTCATACACATCCTACAGAGGTTACTCCAATTATACACATCCCACAGAGGTTACTCCAGTTATACACATCCCACAGAGGTTACTCCAGTTATACACAGTCCACAGAGGTTACTCCAGTTATACACATCCCACAGAGGTTACTCCAGTTATACACAGTCCACAGAAGTTACTCCAGTTATACACATCCCACAGAGGTTACCCCAGTTATACACAGTCCACAGAGGTTACTCCAGTTATACACATCCCACAGAAGTTACTCAAGTCATACACATCCCACAGAGGTTACTCCAGTTATACACAGTCCACAGAGGTTACTCCAGTCATACACAGTCCACAGAGGTTACTCCAGTCATACACATCCCACAGAGGTTAATCCAGTTATACACATCCCACAGAGGTTACTCCAGTCATACACATCCCACAGAGGTTACTCCAGTCATACACAGTCCACAGAGGTTACTCCAGTCATACACATCCCACAGAGGTTACTCCAGTTATACACATCCCACAGAGGTTACTCCAGTCATACACAGTCCACAGAGGTTACTCCAGTCATACACATCCCACAGAGGTTGCTCCAGTCATACACATCCCACAGAGGTTACTTCAGTCATACACATCCCACAGAGGTTACTCCAGTCATACACATCCTTCAGAGGTTACTCCAGTCATACACAGTCCACAGAGGTTACTCCAGTCATACACATCCCACAGAGGTTGCTCCAGTCATACACATCCCACAGAGGTTACTTCAGTCATACACATCCCACAGAGGTTACTCCAGTCATACACATCCCACAGAGGTTACTCCAGTCATACACAGTCCACAGAGGTTACTCCAGTCATACACATCCCACAGAGGTTACTTCAGTTATACATTGCCCACAGAGGTTACTCCAGTCATACACAGTCCACAGAGGTTGCTCCAGTCATACATATCCCACAGAGGTTACTCCAGTCATACACATCCCACAGAGGTTGCTCCAGTCATACACATCCCACAGAGGTTACTTCAGTTATACATTGCCCACAGAGGTTACTCCAGTCATACACAGTCCACAGAGGTTGCTCCAGTCATACATATCCCACAGAGGTTACTTCAGTCATACACATCCCACAGAGGTTACTCCAGTCATACACATCCCACAGAGGTTACTCCAGTCATACGCAGTCCACAGAGGTTACTCCAGTCATACACATCCCACATAGGTAACTCCAGTCATACACATCCCACAGAGGTTACTCCAGTCATACGCAGTCCACAGAGGTTACTCCAGTCATACACATCCCACATAGGTAACTCCAGTCATACACATCCCACAGAGGTTACTCCAGTCATACGCAGTCCACAGAGGTTACTCAAGTCATACACATCCCACAGAGGTTACTCCAGTCATACACATCCCACAGAGGTTACTCCAGTCATACACCTCCCACAGAGGTTACTCCAGTTATACACATCCCACAGAAGTTACTCAAGTCATACACATCCCACAGAGGTTACTCCAGTCATACACATCCCACAGAGGTTACTCCAGTCATACACATCCCACAGAGGTTACTCCAGTCATACACCTCCCACAGAGGTTACTCAAGTCATACACATCCCACAGAGGTTACTCCAGTCATACACATCCCACAGAGGTTACTCCAGTCATACACATCCCACAGAGGTTACTCCAGTCATACACCTCCCACAGAGGTTACTCAAGTCATACACATCCCACAGAGGTTACTCCAGTCATACACCTCCCACAGAGGTTACTCCAGTCATACACCTCCCACAGAGGTTACTCCAGTTATACACATCCCACAGAGGTTACTCCAGTCATACACATCCCACAGAGGTTACTCCAGTCATACACCTCCCACATAGGTAACTCCAGTCATACACATCCCACAGAGGTTACTCCAGTCATACACCTCCCACAGAGGTTACTCCAGTTATACACATCCCACAGAGGTTACTCCAGTCATACACCTCCCACAGAGGTTACTCCAGTCATACACCTCCCACAGAGGTTACTCCAGTCATACACCTCCCACAGAGGTTACTCAAGTCATACACCTCCCACAGAGGTTACTCCAGTCATACACCTCCCACAGAGGTTACTCCAGTTATACACATCCCACAGAGGTTACTCCAGTCATACACCTCCCACAGAGGTTACTCCAGTCATACACCTCCCACAGAGGTTACTCAAGTCATACACATCCCACAGAGGTTACTCAAGTCATACACATCCCACAGAGGTTACTCCAGTCATACACAGTCCACAGAGGTTACTCCAGTCATACACATCCCACAGAGGTTACTCCAGTCATACACCTCCCACAGAGGTTACTCCAGTCATACACATCCCACAGAGGTTACTCCAGTCATACACCTCCCACAGAGGTTACTCAAGTCATACACATCCCACAGAGGTTACTCCAGTCATACACCTCCCACAGAGGTTACTCAAGTCATACACATCCCACAGAGGTTACTCCAGTCATACACATCCCACAGAGGTTACTCCAGTCATACACATCCCACAGAGGTTACTCCAGTCATACACCTCCCACAGAGGTTACTCCAGTCATACACATCCCACAGAGGTTACTCAAGTCATACACCTCCCACAGAGGTTACTCCAGTCATACACATCCCACAGAGGTTACTCCAGTCATACACATCCCACAGAGGTTACTCCAGTCATACACCTCCCACAGAGGTTACTCAAGTCATACACATCCCACAGAGGTTACTCAAGTCATACACATCCCACAGAGGTTACTCCAGTCATACACAGTCCACAGAGGTTACTCCAGTCATACACATCCCACAGAGGTTACTCCAGTCATACACCTCCCACAGAGGTTACTCAAGTCATACACATCCCACAGAGGTTACTCCAGTCATACACATCCCACAGAGGTTACTCCAGTCATACACCTCCCACAGAGGTTACTCCAGTCATACACCTCCCACAGAGGTTACTCAAGTCATACACATCCCACAGAGGTTACTCCAGTCATACACATCCCACAGAGGTTACTCCAGTCATACACATCCCACAGAGGTTACTCCAGTCATACACATCCCACAGAGGTTACTCCAGTCATACACATCCCACAGAGGTTACTCCAGTCATACACATCCCACAGAGGTTACTCCAGTTATACACATCCCACAGAGGTTACTCCAGTCATACACATCCCACAGAGGTTACTCCAGTTATACACCTCCCACAGAGGTTACTCCAGTCATACACCTCCCACAGAGGTTACTCCAGTCATACACCTCCCACAGAGGTTACTCCAGTCATACACCTCCCACAGAGGTTACTCCAGTCATACACCTCCCACAGAGGTTACTCAAGTCATACACATCCCACAGAGGTTACTCCAGTCATACACCTCCCACAGAGGTTACTCCAGTCATACACATCCCACAGAAGTTACTCCAGTTATACACATCCCACAGAGGTTACTCCAGTCATACACCTCCCACAGAGGTTACTCCAGTTATACACCTCCCACAGAGGTTACTCCAGTCATACACCTCCCACAGAGGTTACTCCAGTCATACACATCCCACAGAGGTTACTCCAGTCATACACATCCCACAGAGGTTACTCCAGTTATACACCTCCCACAGAGGTTACTCCAGTCATACACCTCCCACAGAGGTTACTCCAGTCATACACCTCCCACAGAGGTTACTCCAGTCATACACCTCCCACAGAGGTTACTCAAGTCATACACATCCCACAGAGGTTACTCCAGTCATACACCTCCCACAGAGGTTACTCCAGTTATACACATCCCACAGAGGTTACTCCAGTCATACACCTCCCACAGAGGTTACTCCAGTCATACACATCCCACAGAGGTTACTCCAGTCATACACATCCCACAGAGGTTACTCCAGTCATACACCTCCCACAGAGGTTACTCAAGTCATACACATCCCACAGAGGTTACTCCAGTCATACACCTCCCACAGAGGTTACTCCAGTTATACACATCCCACAGAGGTTACTCCAGTCATACACATCCCACATAGGTAACTCCAGTCATGCACATCCCACAGAGGTTACTCCAGTCATACACATCCCACAGAAGTTACTCCAGTCATACACATCCCACAGAGGTTGCTCCAGTCATACACATCCCACAGAGGTTACTCCAGTTATACACATCCCACAGAGGTTACTCCAGTTATACACATCCCACAGAAGTTACTCCAGTCATACACATCCCACAGAGGTTGCTCCAGTCATACACATCCCACAGAGGTTACTTCAGTCATACACATCCCACAGAGGTTACTTCAGTTATACATTGCCCACAGAGGTTGCTCCAGTCATACACATCCCACAGAGGTTACTTCAGTCATACACATCCCACAGAGGTTACTTCAGTTATACATTGCCCACAGAGGTTACTCCAGTCATACACAGTCCACAGAGGTTGCTCCAGTCATACATATCCCACAGAGGTTACTCCAGTCATACACATCCCACAGAGGTTGCTCCAGTCATACACATCCCACAGAGGTTACTTCAGTTATACATTGCCCACAGAGGTTACTCCAGTCATACACAGTCCACAGAGGTTGCTCCAGTCATACATATCCCACAGAGGTTACTTCAGTCATACACATCCCACAGAGGTTACTCCAGTCATACACATCCCACAGAGGTTACTCCAGTCATACACAGTCCACAGAGGTTACTCCAGTCATACACATCCCACATAGGTAACTCCAGTCATACACATCCCACAGAGGTTACTCCAGTCATACACATCCCACAGAAGTTACTCCAGTCATACACATCCCACAGAGGTTGCTCCAGTCATACACATCCCACAGAGGTTACTCCAGTTATACACATCCCACAGAGGTTACCCCAGTTATACACATCCCACATAGGTAACTCCAGTCATACACATCCCACAGAGGTTACTCCAGTTATACACATCCCACAGAAGTTACTCCAGTCATACACATCCCACAGAGGTTGCTCCAGTCATACACATCCCACAGAGGTTACTTCAGTCATGCACATCCCACAGAGGTTACTTCAGTCATATACATCCCACAGAGGTTACTTCAGTTATACATTGCCCACAGAGGTTACTCCAGTCATACACAGTCCACAGAGGTTGCTCCAGTCATACATATCCCACAGAGGTTACTTCAGTCATACACATCCCACAGAGGTTACTCCAGTCATACACATCCCACAGAGGTTACTCCAGTCATACACATCCCACAGAGGTTACTTCAGTCATACACATCCCACAGAGGTTACTTCAGTTATACATTGCCCACAGAGGTTACTCCAGTCATACACAGTCCACAGAGGTTGCTCCAGTCATACATATCCCACAGAGGTTACTCCAGTCATACACATCCCACAGAGGTTGCTCCAGTTATACATTGCCCACAGAGGTTACTCCAGTCATACACAGTCCACAGAGGTTACTTCAGTCATATACAGTCCACAGAGGTTACTTCAGTCATACACATCCCACAGAGGTTACTTCAGTTATACATTGCCCACAGAGGTTACTCCAGTCATACACAGTCCACAGAGGTTGCTCCAGTCATACACATCCCACAGAGGTTACTTCAGTCATATACATCCCACAGAGGTTACTTCAGTCATACACATCCCACAGAGGTTACTTCAGTTATACATTGCCCACAGAGGTTACTCCAGTCATACACAGTCCACAGAGGTTGCTCCAGTCATACATATCCCACAGAGGTTACTTCAGTCATACACATCCCACAGAGGTTACTCCAGTCATACACATCCCACAGAGGTTGCTCCAGTTATACATTGCCCACAGAGGTTACTCCAGTCATACACAGTCCACAGAGGTTACTCCAGTCATACACATCCCACAGAGGTTGCTCCAGTCATACACAGTCCACAGAGGTTACTTCAGTCATACACATCCCACAGAGGTTACTTCAGTTATACATTGCCCACAGAGGTTACTCCAGTTATACACAGTCCACAGAGGTTACTCCAGTTATACACATCCCACAGAGATTACTCCAGTCATACACATCCCACAGAGGTTGCTCCAGTCATACACAGTCCACAGAGGTTACTCAAGTCATATAAATCCCACAGAGATTACTCCAGTCATTGACATCCCACAGAGATTACTCCAGTCATTGACATCCCACAGAGGTTACTCAAGTCATACACATCTCACATAAATTACTCAAGTCATATACAACCCATAGAGTTTACTCTTTTCATACACATCCCACAGAGGTTACTCCAATTATACATAGCCAACAGAGGTTACTTCAGTCATAGACATCCCACAGAGGTTATTATTTTCATACACATCCCACAGAGGTTACTCCAGTCATACACATCCCACAGAGGTTGCTCCAGTCATACACAGTCCACAGAGGTTACTCAAGTCATATAAATCCCACAGAGGTTACTCCAGTCATACACATCCCACAGAGGTTGCTCCAGTTATACATTGCCCACAGAGGTTACTCCAGTCATACACAGTCCACAGAGGTTACTCCAGTCATACACATCCCACAGAGATTACTCCAGTCATTGACATCCCACAGAGATTACTCCAGTCATTGACATCCCACAGAGGTTACTCAAGTCATACACATCTCACATAAATTACTCAAGTCATATACAACCCATAGAGTTTACTCTTTTCATACACATCCCACAGAGGTTACTCCAATTATACATAGCCAACAGAGGTTACTTCAGTCATAGACATCCCACAGAGGTTACTCGAGTCATACACATCTCACAGAGGTTACTGTATTCAGACACATCCCACAGCGGTTACTCCAGTTATACACATCCCACAGATTACTCTATTTATACACAGCCCACATAGGTTATTCCAGTCATACTCATCTCACAGAAGTTACTCTACTCATATACAGCCAACAGCGGTTACTCTTTGCATACACATCCCACAGAGGCTACTCCAGTTATACACAGTCCACAGAGGTTACTTCAGTCATATACATCCCACAGAGGTTACTCCAGTCATAGACATCCCACAGAAGTTACTCAAGTCATATTCAGCCCACATAGGTTACTACAGTCATACACAGCCCACATAGGTTACTACAGTCATACACATCCCACATAGGTTACTACAGTCAAACACATCCCAAAGAGGTTACCCCAGTAATACATAGCCCACAGAGGTTACCCTAGTAATACATAGCCCACAGAGGTTACCCCAGTAATACACATCCCACAGAGGTTACTCCAGTCATACACATCCCACAGAAGTTACTCCAGTCATAAACATCTCACAGAAGTTACTCAAGTCATACACATCCCACAGAGGTTACTCCAGTTATACACAGTCCACAGAGGTTACTTCAGTCATTGACATCCCACAGAGGTTACGCAAGTCATATTCAGCCCACATAGGTTACTACAGTCATACACAGCCCACATAGGTTACTACAGTCAAACACATCCCAAAGAGGTTACCCCAGTAATACATAGCCCACAGAGGTTACTCCAGTCATACACATCCCACAGAAGTTACTTCAGTCATACATTGCCCACAGAGGTTACTCATGTCAAACACATCTCACAGAAGTTACTCAAGTCATATACAGCCCACAGAGGTTACTCCAGTCATACACAGTCCGCAGAGGTTACTCCAGTCATACACAGTCCACAGAGGTTACTCCAGTCATACATAGCCCACAGAGGTTACTCTATTCATACACATCCCACAGAGTTTACTCCAGGTATACATAGCCCACAGAGGTTACTCTATTCATACACATCCCACAGAGTTTACTCCAGGTATACATAGCCCACAGAGGTTACTCTATTCATACACATCCCACAGAGTTTACTCCAGGTATACATAGCCCACAGAGGTTACTCTATTCATACACATCCCACAGAGTTTACTCCAGGTATACATAGCCCACAGAGGTTACTCTATTCATACACATCCCACAGAGTTTACTCCAGGTATACATAGCCCACAGAGGTTACTCTATTCATACACATCGCACAGAGGTTACTCCAGTCATATACATACCATAGTTGTCATTTCTCAGCACACCAATATTCAATAGTGAAATAGTTAGGATAATTTGATTGAATTAATCACTCTCGAAATGAGAAAAGTAGATTTTGTGACAAATTTCTCAAAGAAAATTGAATTAAATTAACATTTTAAGAATTTTTTTACCATAGATAAATATGTTCCTTGTTCCTAAACTACGTAATCAAATTTAGGTTTCAGATGTCAAAAACATCATTTCTGTTACCTTTCCAAATCAAAACATCTTTTATGTTGCAAAATAAGGAAGTGACTGGTTGGTGATATGTTATCCTTGTCAACAATTATTGACAACTTTTGGTAAAAAGACTATAACATTCGATTTTAATGCATTTTTTCTTTCGAATTCAAACCGTTAGTTAATTATTGTGTGTGGGGTCATAACAGTTAACACTGACAAGAACGGCAGGCTATTTTTTTATATTTTTTTTATTGAAATTGCCTTTTTTTAAATTTGTCATTTTTGACTAATAGGCATCTACTAAAGTTTGATCAGTTGACGTAACAGAATGGAATTACTTACAATACAGCAATCACGTACATTTCTCAGTATAACGTAACATGATTTTGGAAACCAAAGTACCCAAATTTTATAAATGCAAATGTTCAAAAGAAGCGAACCGTTATCTGAATATGTTTTTCTTTCTTAACCTGTTTGATTATAATTCTCTTTCATATGGTTACTTTTATTGACACAGTGTGTTCTTTCTTATATGACAGCCTTTGCTGGTGAAAAAACCTGGGGGTGCTTATCTTTTTTCCATATGTATGTTATATTACTTGTTTGAATTTTTGTACAGTAACTTAAACAATGTCTAACACAACGTCATTCTATTGACTAATATTTGGTTCCATTTGGTTCGAAGACACTTTGTCTGAAATTCTGTTAGTTTTAATTTATAAACACTTATAAATATGTCCTGTCTGAGACAGAGGCAGTTTCTTTCTATATTTATTTATTCCAAAAAGGGGATCACGTGACCATTATACATCAGATTATAGAATATATACCGTACGCCACCCATCTTCCGCACGCATCGGGCCATATATGCATTTCTTGAAAATGCATACTGACCCTTTCGATAACTCGAAGGGATTTCTGAAACAGGAAGTAACACGACTATTGAGATATGGTGAAGACCAATCAAATGCGCGTTTACAAATCACGCACAGATACGTTGGGTGAACGTTTCTTCTTTTAATTTGAATTACCCGTACTAAGCTGATTACGCTCGATTAATTAGTAATAAAACTAAATCACAACGTGCGGGTAAATGAAACAAACCACAATTTATTTAAGATCTGATAATAGTTCTCTTGTTTAATTTTCCCATTGAAGTTAAAATCCGTTTTGAAAATCCCAAACTATTGTAAGCAATGTGTAAAGCTGTCGGTGCATTACCAACTTTTGGATCGATTGGGTTGGTAACGACTGATGTGATTAGTTAATATTGGGGACGCTGACCCTGTCTCAGAAATCCCTTCGAGTTGTCGCAAGGGTCAGTATGGATTTTCTAATAGTGCATACATGTATATGGTCCGATGCGTGCGGAAGATGTACGCCACCAAAAAACATCAGAACGGTATACATGTGTGGCTGCAAAGTGTTTTCTTTATTTATGGCATAAATATGTCATAATTCAATAATCCATATTTGAGATTCATAAAGAAATATTTAGTTTATGTAGAACTAGGAAACATTGCTAATTGCTTATTCTTCTTTAAATATGAATTATAAATTAAAGGTTTAACAATTTCAATCAAGAGCTGGGAAAAGCTTAATAGCACAAATAGCGATAATAGATTTCAGGGTCTCAACTATATTTTAGGTGTTATTTTTTACCAACTTATCAGTTGCTATCATTTGTTCGGAATTTTTTTGTATTTTAAAATGTTAAGGCTATTGTTTGGTACAATAAGAGGGAAAAATACAATCTCATGTTTTTCTCATTGTTATTTGTGTAAACATTTATTTAGAGGTGTGATGGACATAACAATTTGTTACATCGAACTCAAACCGAGGCTACATCAAAGATGGCCGCCATGAAAAAGCATTATCACATTAAGGCTGTAAAGGGGAATATTGTCAGTCAATATTAGGCATTACATTAAATAAACAATACAACTAAATTGTTAATATATTTGTAAAATGAATGGAACCAAGTAAACTTGGCCGTCAAAAAATTCAAAGAAATCCAAGGTAAAGACAACTTTCCAAACATTTTATTATAATTGTAAATTTGATGATGGACTATTTCATGATTTTATAAATCATAATGACAATTTTGAAAATATCTCTAAATAGCAAATTAGATAATGAAGTCCCAAGAAGAAACCAGCAAATGAAAAGAAACTTACCAGCTTGTTCAATTATTCAACTTGTAATCAATAAAACAAACAGTTAATCTGATTTAGATTATATACTTTTAGGTAAGATTATTTAGAGAATAACCAACGAGGTACGAGTGATTACGGGAAATATCCATGAGTCTAAATATTATTCAGCCACGAGCTTTAGCGAGTGGCTCTGAACATTATTTAGACGAGTGGATATTTCCAGTTTCCAACACTACTCTGTATTCGTTATACCTAAATTAACAAATTAAGGGTCATATACGTTTTCCTAGTTTATTGATTGTTTGTTCCTTACACGTTCTTGTGACTGTCTTGTAAGCGTGTAGGATATTACTCTTTTTTAAAAACAGTTTGGTTGATTAACAAGGTTTTCATTCAAATTTTAGGTTTAGGTTATCCCAAAGTTTCCTCTTTGGATTATAATGAAACGTTACACTCCTCTTGCAGAGGAATATCTGTAAACAATGGATTCAAAGTGAAGCGAAATGGTAAAGTCATTTAAAAAGGATATGAATGAATGCCATAATGAAAACTAAACTGACTTGCAAAGGAAACGCCACCACCTTTTCAACAGAGTGAAAAGCGAAATACTGCTGTCGGATAAAGACGATTTTAAATATCTTTGATAATAACAGGTTTTGTAAAGAAGTACTCACAATTTAATTTCATCAGGGTATGCTAATTTTATTTTTTTTATGTCTGTTCAAACACACATGGGAGGATGAAATCGCTTTTTCAACATGAATGTTGGACAAAATGTTAGGCAGTTATGTGTAAAAGGTTCTAAATGTACAAAATTATCGCGTTATGCGTAACAATATATTGTATAATATCTTTGATGTGTATTCTAGAAGTTGAGGCGATGAAAAATGATGAACAATTTCTGGATACACAACTTCTTTATTCTATGTAGGCGACGTTTCGACATAGATACTAATGTCGTCGTCAACCATGTGATACAAATAGAAAAGGCTAAAATTCAAAGTTGTTATTGATTTTAAACTATATACTTTTACTGATTTACATATGATATTATCTTATCATATAATCAAAATATATGAAAGGTTCAAGTTCCAATTGCAAAAAATCCGCGACGCGTTTTGTCTGTTGCGTATTTCGAATATAAAACATTACTGTTTGATGCTTGCGTTGAAAGAATGAGGAAGTCGATTAGCAATATCCGTGGCACCACAACCTTCCTCTTGCCAACTTCTTTAAATATACACCAAAGATACATTTAGCCTATGTCCAGATTGCTCTCTGATAATAAATGTATTTCTAGCCGTATTTACAGAAATTGTTATTTATTTATAAGCAAGACTCTAAAATAAGAAATGTTTTTTGTTCTTTATGCTTTCGACAGAGAGTGGGCGTTTGCATAACAGCTCGTACATTGGTATCCCTTTTATCATCATTAAGATCGCAAAAAGATAATTGCTTCACAGAGATATCACAACATATAATTCCTCTAACTTAAAGGGACAGTAGCATTTATTTTTGCTGAAATAAGTCGATGAAATGTATTTGAAAAATAATGTCACCAATATTAAAACACCCTTCTCTCTTTAGAAAATCAAGTTAAAAAATTTGTTTACATTGTTCCGTCAAGCCATGGGAATCGTTTTTGTCATTCGAAATAATAAAATGTGTTCACAATAAAATGGCCGCCATGCAATTTTTGCTTTATGCGCAACAGCGTTATTACCACTACGGATAATTGGTTTGTGTAATAAGATGTTTTACCCTCTAAAGTAAATATACAGCTGAAATTGATAACCTTCATACTCTGACGTTTACAAAAAATAACCTCCGGTACTACTTTATTACTCTATCATTGCGCAATTATGAAATTGCTATCACATGCTCTTTTCTTGATTAAACTTTTTAAAAACCTTACAACGTGAATTGTTATTGTCGTTTGATTAAAATATTGATTAAAACAGCGTGTTTGAACCCAAAATTAAATACTTTAATCATATTTCCTATGAACTACGTTGTGCGCGTGGTGACACATACATGTAGATGATGCGGTATCATTGTCTGTCTGTCTCTCTCTCTGTCTGTCTCTGTCTCTCTGTCTCTGTCTCTGTCTCTGTCTCTGTCTGTCTGTCTGTCTGTCTGTCTGTCTCTCTCTCTCTCTCTCTCTCTCTCTCTCTCTCTCTCTCTCTCTCTCTCTCTCTCTCTCTTTCATTATAAATGGGATATTTAAAAAATAAGATCTAAGACAATACTAAACATTTGTTTTATCATGCATTGTACATATCTTGCAGATAAGTTGTAAATTCAAACGTTTATTCAATGATTAGAAATCGCTGGGATTGCAAAATTTAAATTTATAAGAAATGGATTTGATAATGTGTTTGTTCACTGGCTTGTGAGCGGTTTGAGGGTTCAAGTTGAACTGTAGTATAAATGCCGTCGACAAGCTCCGGCATTTATGCCGGTTTGACTTGCACCTTTCGAGTCGTTTGTTGGCATCTATTTCTTAAATGTACACTGTACTACATATTGTACTCTGGCAATACAGGAAACTCTCTCACTCACTCAACTTCAAAACGCAAGGCATAACTCTTGCCAGTCTGCATTACTGGTTGATTTAACCCTTGCGGTATTTCCCTCGCTTTCTTGTATCGAGGAAGTGAATCGCTGCACTGGAAATGCATAGCGGGCCTGGATTTCTAAACACAGATTTCTTAAGGAAATACTGAAAGGCCTAAATTAGCCAGTAATGGAGACTGGCAAGAGTTATGCCTTGCATTGGGAAGATGTCACTCACTGGGAAATTTTAAAAAATAAGATTTGCAAAAACGTGCTACTGCCCCTTTTATATCAACTTCTCATCATTATCATGCATGTATAAAGATTTTATTTGAAATCGGTTAATTATATTATTAGTTTGTCTAAACTTGCGCTTAATTTGGGAGAAACAAAATATGAAGCATATCAGATACTGTATTGTTAGTTTAGAAAATTGTGCTCTTGACAGATACGTAATTCCGCAACCATTCATATCTTAAATTAATATTTTTACATTTACTTGGTAGATAATGTTTGAAATTATAGCTCATATCTTATAAAGATAAATACAGGACACGTGCATGAGAAATATATACCATTTAGATAGTGAACAAATGTTACATTGTTCAATGTATATATATTTCTACAAAAACTAGATCAAACAGCCGGTAGTTAAGCTATATTCAGTTCCCCTCTGATAGGTGTACAAATAACACAACCCTCAAGGCTAACTACAAATTCTTGTAGTTTTTTCGGCACGAGTCTCTTGCGGGATTTGAACCAACACCAACATCATCATTCGAACACCGCCCTAGAGTTATAGCCTTCCGTTAATGCGATATACGTAATCAATCTCAGCCTTACGTTAATGCGATATACGTAATCAATCTCGTATGCATTACTTTATAGTACTGAGCTCTTCTATTGAAGTCCGCAAGGCCAAACAATGATCAATGATCTGCCTATAAGGCCGAAATTTCAATACGAGGAAGTTTTCGAGAAGATAAGGCAGGATTCGAACCCGCAATACACATGGTACCGAACCTGTCGTTGATCGGTCTCAAGGAAGTCAGAGAAACATGACGTATATTCAAGAACGTTCAAGGTCACATAATAACAAGAGAATGTATGACGAAAGTGCGTTTCGACATAGTTGTTCAAAAACGTTGGCATTACTTCCAAATTCCTCTCATGTTTTCACGCAAGCCCTGACTACAAGATTGGAGAGTCCGTGATTAGTGTCCACAGGTGCTAGCTCTGTATCCCCTGGACAGTATCACCAGGACAACAAGACCCAGAGCTTTGTTAACATCCTTTTCCACCACAGCTGAGGAATTTCAGGCTCTGGTCCAAACTTGCAATGTGCTTTAAAATGAGTAACATTATAAGTAACCCGTTTATAAATTGGACGCAGTTAGGCGATGGTTTTTGTTGTTCACTCCCTGAATAAAACCAATAAAACTTTTTTCCAAACCAAGGGTTGTCTTGAATTTGAATGTTAAACTAGTGAATGTCCCAAAATAAAAAATATTCGAATCAAATGAAACCAACATATACCCAAATTGGTGATGACAATCGTCGTTGCCTGCTCGCTTAGAACTCAGACATATCGAGTCTATGTCGAGAATATTTAACAAGGATGAACCTACTTCCAAGCAAGCACATGCTTGATAACGGTGCTACTATCTGCATCGAAACGTCGCACCTATAACAATAAAGAAGTTGACTATCCATAGAACGTGTTCACATTCAGCTGATTTGTAGTTAATTCTCTTCACAACTTACCAAGCAAGGCATCTTCCTTACGATAAAAATATTAACTAAGAGTTTGACACCCATGTAAGGATTTGTCAAATACACTGACATAATTGACACTTTACGGAAAAGGCTGGTTTTACATGTTTATGTTCACGAAGATTTGGTATTATTGTAACGATTCGATAGTTCTAATAGTTCTATTTCATTTTTTAAAGATGTGTTTAAACTTAACCTTTTAAACTTTTAACTGTGACCAGAGTTCTCATCAATCATAAGAATGTTGTTAAAGGGGCAGTAGCACGTTTTTTCGCTCAAATAAGTCGATGAAATGTATTTGAAAAATAATGTCACCAATAGTAAAAGACTATTCTCTCTTCGGAAAATCAAGTTAAAAATGATTGTACATGGTTCGATAATGCCATTGGAATCGTTTTTGTAATGCGAAATGATTAAATTGTGTTCACAATAAAATTGCCGCCATGCAATTTTTGCTTTATACGCAACACAGTTATTACCACTACGGATAATTGGTTTGTGTAATAAGATGTTTTACCCTCTAAAGTTAATATAAATGACATAAACTATCAATATAAATAGGAAATTTGAAAAAAGGAAATTTGAAAAAAAACGTGCTACTGCCCCTTTAAGTAAGTACATCTATAAGGTTTATCTTTCCATCGTCATATTAATTAGGTAATCTTCTCGCCAACGCTCGAGATTAACGTAATTAGTATATTGATAAAGATAATGAATTTGTATAGCGCCTACAATACAGTAATACTGTTCAGTGGCGCTTTGCAAAGTAAATTACAAAAATACATGACATGGGGGTAAAGAGTTAAGAATAAAAGTGGTTGACAAACAGGAAGGTCTTAAGTTTCTTAAGAAATGAGTCCTTTGATTCTGCATGTTTAAGATCTTCTGGAAGCGAATTCCATAGTGATGGTGTCGATTATAACTCGGAAAAGATCCATTGTATTCTCGGCACTCGTTAGTTATTGACTGAAGAGCTAATGCAAGGTGGAAAATTATAAACGAGATACACCTCATTTAATTAAAATCTACATTGCCATCTGGACGTCATAATTCATTGGTTGTGGTGGAACAGAAAATTACAGTCAACAGACACATCTCCTTTGTACTTGAAACTCGCCAGATGACCTTCAAAATACTTACATCCATCTAAGAAATTCAAGGAAGACATACGTTCTTCATCAACCCTCGGGTTGTTCAGAAACTAATGGTCTGCCTCAATGCTGCATATTTAGTTCATATTGATTTTAAACATATGTTACATATATGTAAATTCCATACGAATTTTACTTGCAAATTCCATTCTTGTTTCCCACCATCAAGGTTATATGTGTTCATATATTGCATTGCAATGTATATGTTATGTTATAGACCTCCTCGATCATATATAGTTATCTCATTATTTTAATCATACGTTCTCCCTTTTTTATGTACGATATTGCTTTCAGCAATTTATTTCGTTCATCAACCCATTCTAATTTACCAACAGTATCTTTTAAATATGTTAACAAAATTATATTTAAACTTTGTTCATAATAAAAACTCTTTTTCAAGTTTAAACCTATCACATAATGTTCATAAAGGCATACATAATGTTTCAAACTCACTTGCAAAAGAAAAGTCATCAAGAAAAACACGGGTCGGCGGGTAAAATAGTACCGCTGAAACAGGATCTGAAAATCCAGAAGTCATCTGAATTAAGTTTAAGTTTTTAAAAAAGTATCTGCTCATGTTTCTTAGAAACACGCCTTCGTTTTGTAATTTTCTCAACTAGGGGAAATGGGAAAGTGAAAGGAACGTTTTGGCTTGTTCAATGGCTTCCTACAATTATCACGCGTCAACAATGAAAGTCAAATTAGGTAAGTTATGTCACCAACAATGTTTATTAATTATATTTTCGCTTTTCATAAGGGTTAAACATAATTGAAAAAGATTCATGTCAAAAATCCATATTGAAAAAGCTATTGCAACACCACATGTATGTTTGAACAGATATGAAAATAATAGTATCACTACCTGATGAATACAACTGTGAATACTTCTTCAGAAAACATATGACTATCATATGACTTGTTGGGCCCAGTGGTGTAGTGGTTAGCATGCTTGCCTCTCACGCCAACGGCCCGGGTTCGAATCCCGGTGGAAACACCAAACATTTGTGACCTGGGTCTTATACTGTGTTGTGCCCCTGGGCAAGACACTTCATCCAAATTGCACTCAGTCCACCCAGCTGTTTAAATGGGTACCTGAACACGGGAGGTACGGACCTAAATGGTCGCGCGGAGCGCTTAGTAGCGGCACCGAAAGTGCAATTCCTTCAGGGTATTAATTTTACCGCCATTGAGCAGTGCTTGCACTGGATATTAGGCGTTAAAATGTATATTATTTATTATTTATTATTTATTATTATTATCAAAGATATCGACTTTATCCAACATCAGTATTTCGATTTTTAATCTGTTGAAATTTGCAAGTAAACTTATTATTACAATCGTTACATTTTAATATTTCTTTATGAAATGAAAAAGTTATGAAATAATATTTGTATTCGAATTCGATACATGTATTAATCTGCAAAGAGACATTATGAAAATATTCATGATATTTTCTTGTATTTCTATATAATTAAATGGCAGCGAAAGCCCAGAGGTTCGGTGTGATATATATTACATTAATTGCTCCGTTTACACTTCCAATCACAAAACGTTATTACATCTCCACACTTGTCTTTGGCAAAGTGGTAATCTTAAGTTATTAAATGTTATCATATAAAATCTATTTACCTTTTTTAATCTTATTTTGTAATGCAAATTTTGACGGAAGCAATGAATTTTCATATCTTAATTTAAATTGTTTTAAGATTAATTCAAAACGTGCTTAACATGTTTGTTCAATAAATCTTATGCTCACTTTGTCCTTAACTCCCAAGTTATTAATCAGAAACCCACAGTTTATCTAATCTGTTTCTGTATTAGATTGCATGCAATAGTAATTAATAATCATGCTTCTATGTCAACAGAGATAACAATGTTCGTGGCTACTATGTCAACATAGATAACACAATGTATGCTTGTGGCTAAAATGTCAACATAGATAACTACATGTATGATTGTGGCTACTATGTCAACATAGATAACTACATGTATGATTGTGGCAACTATGTCAACATAGATAACTACATGTATGATTGTGGCAACTATGTCAACATAGATAACTACATGTATGAATGTGGCTAATATGTCAACATAGATAACTACATGTATGATTGTGGCTAATATGTCAACATAGATAACTACATGTATGATTGTGGCAAGTATGTCAACATAGATAACTACATGTATGCTTGGGGCTAATATGTCAACATAGATAACTACATGTATGATTCTGGCTAATATGTCAACATAGATAACTACATGTATGGTTGTGGCTAATATGTCAACATAGATTACTACATGTATGGTTGTGGCTAATATGTCAACATAGATAACTACACGTATGGTTGGGGCTAATATGTCAACATAGATAACTACATGTATGATTGTGGCTAATATGTCAACATAGATAACTACATGTGTGATTGTGGCTAATATGTCAACATAGATAACTACATGTATGATTGTGGCTAATATGTCAACATAGGTAACTACATGTATGATTGTGGCTACTAGGTCAACATAGATAACTACATGTATGATTGTGGCTAATATGTCAACATAGATAACTACATGTATGATTGTGGCTAATATGTCAACATAGATAACTACATGTATAGTTGTGGCTAATATGTCAGCATAGATTACTACATGTATGGTTGTGGCTAATATGTCAACATAGATTACTACATGTATGGTTGTGGCTAATATGTCAACATAGATTACTACATATATGGTTGTGGCTAATATGTCAACATAGATTACTACATATATGGTTGTGGCTTATAAGTCAAAACATATTAACATGTTTGTTCATAATGTGTGATTGTAGCTAATATGTCAACATAGATAACTACGTGTATGGTTGTGGCTAATATGTCAAAACATATTAACATGTTTGTTCATAATGTGTGATTGTGGCTAATATGTCAACATAGATAACTACATGTATGGTTGTGGCTAATATGTCAACAGAGATAAGTATATGTATGATTGTGGCTACTTTGTCAACAGAGATAACTACATGTATGATTGTGGTTAATATGTCAACATAGATAACTACATGTATGATTGTGGTTAATATGTCAACATAGATAACTACATGTATGCTTGTGGCTAATATGGCAACAGAGATAACTACATGTATACTTGTGGCTAATATGTCAACATAGATAACTACATGTATGATTGTGGCTAATATGTCAACAGAGATAACTACATGTATGGTTGTGGCTTATATGTTTACGCAGGTAATTTGCTGAATCATGATTTTGTAGACTATACCTTAGGTGAAGATCAGTATTTTCTCCATGATATCCCTTCAACTTATTTTCAACTTTAAACTAATGTTAAATTCAAAATAGAATCCCGTCAAATCAACCGTTGCTGTGCGGAAATCTTTGATAAATACTAACTTCAAAGTAATTGTTTTGTGTATATTTCATCGGAAACTGTTTCTCTTTGCACATAAGCCAATGACCTACTAAAGCGATATAAATAAACTAGTATCTCCAAGAAACTATGGCTGGTTACCAAAGATCATTGCCCTCATCATAATCCTAGAAATGTGTGATTAATCAGCGTTTATTTACGCGTTGATTACCCAAGTCATTCACACCGACAGCTACTCGTATATTTCTCGTCCTAGCTGTAAAATGGTGATCTCTTGTAAACAACCTGTATGCAAATAATGCTAACATACGTCAGAAAATTAGTTACTTTGAAACTTGGCATTTGCTAATGTTGTGGAAAGGAAGGTGAGATATGAGAGCTGTCAATGTTAGGTAAAAGGTGAGAGATGCTGTAAGCGATACGCTGTGCGGTGTTGTGACGACCATACCTCGGAAAGCACACACACTCCATGAGGTAATAACATTCCTGCTGTAATTACTGCGCGCTGCATCTTCTGCTGGTCTTTGTCTTTGGAAAGTGTGACAATGAAATACTACTTCTTGTAGTGAGCGAGTTATTGTTTAACGCCACTCTGGCAATTTTTCAGCCATTAGTGGCCACTACTTTTTCTATTGAAACAAAATAGATCTTCGCAATAAGTATTTGATGGTAATTTTTAAGCGAAATACACAAGTATTATTGATAACAACTTCTTTATTGAGAACATACACGCCCTTCTTGAGATGGATAACCAACTGTTGAGGGAGTAAACTTATACTCCGACACATCTATAGTTTCTGCACAACGAAAAAAGAAACTTGCTTTTATCATCTTTAACCAGAATATTGCCATTCAACCTAAAAATTGATAAAATATGAAAAATAAGCTAAAACAAAATGTATGTGACATGTGACACTGTATACGTATCTTTTTTGACGTTTACGTTAACGCATCTTTGCTGTACGCCAATTAAGAATAAGCTTAAACGCCACTCTAACGTCTTGTAAATGAGTTTCCAGTGCGTTTTACAGAAACGATAACAGAAAACGTTACTAAACTTATAATTTCAGTTTATTTTGTTCCTAGAGATACGACCGTGAGTCAGTCATATCAATATAACAAATTGGGGGTTGGCGTTTCTTGTCCCGGGGTGTAAATATTAGTAGTAGTAGCTGCAGTGCTGTCAATGTAACTTTAACATTTAATCCATAACCTCAACACCAAAGACTAGTTCATAAAGAAAATGGATGCATGTACTTGGATATATAAACAATCTCACCAAATTGTCTTCTAATATCAAATATATCAACGCAATTTGTTAAAAGTTCAAAATATCGATTGCCGATTTTAGTTACCATCAAAATCATTCTTCGTGAATTTCAATGAAAAATGTACATCTATAAACATACCACTGCCATTAAACCACCACAAGCGTGGTTATGTCATTTCATTGTGATGTCATCATATCTATTACGTAATAGCATTGTGATGTCATCAGGTTTTGGACGTCATAGCATTGTGAGTCATTACTTAATGATGTAAAAGTATTGTGATGCCATGTGGTACACGGTGACATAGCATTGTGATGCATCTGTCAAAATATCTCCTAGGAGATATAGCTTTTTCTCTCACAAGCGATATTTTCTGGAACACATTCTGCGCCACTCGTGAAAATATAACCTTTTTTCCTCACTCGTTGAGATAAACATGGTATTAGTCAAGAAAAGACAGATATTCTATTTATTATATAATAATTCATGTAATTACGTCCGAAAAGTGTCGTTTTCACGCCAAGCGGCCGCTAGGAACTGCCCGTCACCACAGTAACACTGTGACGTCATAAGCCAATTCGCCGCGTGAGACCATTGTTTTATGACGTCAAATTATATCAGTCACCGTTCGCAGTGAAATATAAGTTATTTTCACCGTAGCTTGATAGACAGTTTATTTCACTGATAAATCCCAGTATTTCACTGCACTTCATATAATAAATACAATTACTGTTACTATCTACAAGAGTGAAATATTGAACAATTTCTGGACCGAGGTTCGAACCCACACCCTCAGAATAAAACACCAATCGACAGCATTGGATATCCACACACAGAAACTATTTGCAATATTGCAGATAGTTTGATTCTAACAATGTTACATGTGTACTGTACAAAACAGCTGAGAGATAACTTGTGATGTGGTCACCAACTGGTACATACAACACCAAATATCTGTTGATATTCTAAGAATGTTCTGTCTTACGATGGTACCTATTATTCACGGAATTTCAGAGAAATGTGCTTACCAGTGCCAAAATATTTGTCTTTATCACCGACAGTCAGTCATACAGTAATTCTTGCCCACTTCTAGAATATCTTTAGCAGCCACTTGATTTCTGGTTAGGTTGTGGCGTGAACAGCATTCGTTACAGAATCAAGGTAACTGGATTCCATCGGCTTCAATCATTCCTGTAGACATTACATTTAATTCAGCAATTGATCCAAAAACTTATAACATGACATTCGAGTTTTATGGTCTTTGTTACTCATCTGTAGCAGTGGAAATAACGGCACCTTTAATGATTGTACTTTACACACACTGACTTGTTAACCTGCAAATCTTACGAGAATGACGAAGTTGGAGAATTCTATTTTCAAATTCTTTTCTATTTTCAACAGTTTCCAAATAATTTAGCGTTAGACATTCTAACATCCCCATGTAATACATTAAAACATTAATTGTTAACCAAATTCAGTTAATAATTAATATCACCCTTGATGTTCACCCTCAACCATCTTCAATACTGTAACACTTAACACACCATTTACAAAATGAATGACATTGTTGTACTCCTCTATGGTACGACGTCGATGTTTTTATAGCTTCTTAACTTGTGTAATGTCTCAACCACTTCACGTAATGTAACAACTAATGAGTACCTCCTCCTTATCATACATTTCCTCTTCAACGTTTCCCTTGACACGAGAAGGCTGTAACTCATTTCCAGGATTTACGAGGATGTGGCGATCAGTCAGTCAGAGTTGTGGCATCAGAGGCGTTACGAAAGAGCCATGTGCTCAGATGCGAATCAGCTGTCTGTGTATACTCTTGGTAGATGTCAAATACGCAATTTGAAACGCGTTGAAACATGGCCAAATATCAACAAACAGCACTTATATGTCCGATTTATCTATCTGATATCAGGAGCAGTCACTTTTCCTGACCTCTGATGGCCTCTGTCTCGTTAACTTAACAAAGTTGTTTTATTCTTTTTTTTACCCGACAGCTTGAAACTGATTGAGAAGAAGAAACGTCATTTTGTTGAATATTTCTGGAAAGTTTACAGATCTAATTTAGATTAAGTCTCGTGACAACTACCAGTAATGTTAGTCAGGTGATTCAGCACTGTTTTATAAACATATGTCCCTGGCACACACAGATTGGTAGCCATGATTAGTGTCTTATTTCATGTAGGTGTTTCTGAATGTGTACCATTTATGTACCATGTTTCTCTCTATAAAGAAATCGGCAAGAATATATTGATTTCTTTATGTACCATACGATCACAAATTATCACACCGGTACCAAAAATTCACCCATTATCACATAAGATACAACATGTCATGATTACCAAATATCATAAATGAAAGAACATGTCATCAAAAACTGTGTTCAATGATAACAAACGATCCCAAGATATATAGAGAATCTCACCCAAGTGATATCAAATATATCAACACGAGTTGATAAAAGTTACAAATATCCGAGGCTTGCAGAGGATATTTTGACTTTTATCAACGAGTGTTGATATATCTGATATCAGAAGACACGAGGGTGAGATTCTATTTATCATCCAAAATCATTCTTCATTAGTTTTTGATGAAAATGAACATATTTGAACACAAAACTGCAATTTGGCTTCCAGTGCTGTGATGTCATCATTATTATGACGTCATAGCATAGGACGTCATCATTATTATGACGTCATAGGATTGTGATGTCATTACTTGATGATGCAAAATCATTGTGATGTCATGTAGATGACGCCAACAGGGCACTGTTCAAAATCTACTGTCAAAACGATATCTCCTAGGAGATATCGCTTGATCTCATACAAGCGATATCTCCCGTGGAACCCAGTTTTGGATGATAAAACAAAATATCGCAAACCGTACCAAAATTCCACCCATTATCATATAAGGTAAAAGATGTCATCAATTATCATAAAGTGTAGGACATGTCACCAATGATAATGTAAGATACAACATGTTATCAAATATCATAAATGGTACAACATCGCTATCACCAATTATCATAAATGGTACATTATGTCACCAATTATCATAAATGGTACATTATGTCACCAATTATCATAAATGGTACATTATGTCACCAATTATCATAAATGGTACATTATGTCACCAATTATCATAAATGGTACAACATCGTTGTCACCAATTATCATAAATGGTACATTATGTCACCAATTATCATATAAGATACAACATGTTATCAAATATCATAAATGGTACAATATTTTACCAATTATCATAAATGGTACATGCCACCAAATGCCAATTGATTCCCTGTATAAGAAGCCACCTACAATTGTAACGTACAGATAAGATGGTGTGTTCTGTGTCAGCCAGGGCATCACTACCTATCAGTATCTGTTCACTTTCATCAATGTGTTTCTCCTTATGTTTCTTCAGTCTTTACAATGTATAACGTTTCACCCTATAGTTTATCAACGGGAAATATACATGAGTATTTGAGTTATGAATAAATACATAATGTGGGAGGTCATCTATGAACTTTCGCTTAGAAAACTCAGTATTGTATTATTTTCCAAAAACGTCGCTTTTTACTAGATATACACAGTTGCATTCATGATGAAAAAAAAATGAGGAGAAATTGGTAGTTATTTTGTATATTTGTGTATTGTGTATTTGTAAATACAAGATGCATTAAATCATAACATGTTTTTGTGTTAATGGTATAAATCTCATATCATTTCCCAATCGAATGTTCAAAGTATTAATGCAAGCTTCTTCATTTTTTAAATGAATAAAATTATCGCGATAAAATTGAAAACTACACTCAACCACAAAAGAAACCTGTCCAACACTCTCTCCACATATCAAACTCAGCGTACTCTCCGATCTTCACAAGAGAAGTTGTTAAACACTCCAAAGTGTAACCTCAAATCAGCAGGAGAACGCTCTTTCATGTTCTCTACACCCTGTGTTTGGAACTCCCTTCCAGCAACCCTGCGAGATTCACCAACCCTAGATAACTTTAAAACTGACCTGAAAACATACCTTTTCTTACAAGCATTCACAACTGATTAACTTCCACCTACTCCAGAGCTCCAACTATGGAAATTTTGCTGCCAGAGAAATTTGAGTTTGTAAAGGGGTACCGGTATTTCAATCATTTCATTTAATTTTTCATCAGAGTGTTATAATGTTAATGTAATGTCTGTTAAAGTACACTTAAGGTATTGGAATCACTTTGTCAAAATTGATTTTGACCACAATGTTTGACATTAAATATAAAAATTCATAAATTGTAAAAAATAATTAATAAAAGATAATGTTGACACAAATAAGCCTCGTGAACCTAAATTTGTTGACGTCTTTACTGTAGGACGTCATAAAATGAAAGAAAAAAAGAAAATCTTCTGTGAGGTCACTGGAGTAATCTCATTATCGGCGAAAGTCATAATTCAACGTAATTTCGCAACATTTTGATTGTTAATTTCACAAACAAATCTTCAAACAACTTAAATTTCCATATATCGAATGTTTAGATATCCAACTACAAATGTAGGTAATTCCGCAGATGACAATTTTGTTTGGACAATTATTGCATAAACATGTATTTTTGGCGATTTAACACATCTCATTAATTAGTCACGCCTCAACGATTCTTCTAAAAACGTTTCACGGCGGTAATCGCGGTATTGTTAAAATTGGTAAATTAAAATCGTGTTAATAATCAATTGTAAGTGTATATTGTCTCGATTTTATGCTCAATTGATTCCGATATACAATATACGTAGAGGTAATCATCTGTCATTCTTGAGAAAAATGCATTTAATCAGATCTTTTAAATATAAACGAAAATGATAGCAAAAGGAGTCACGTAATACGGTTCTTATAAAGTGTTTGAACCTCGAGCATGGTGACAGATTGAGATCAATGTTAGTCAAAAGATGTATCTCTGATTCAAAGGGTCATCTATGATATATACCGTCTTCCCTTTTCGAATATTTCAGGCTAATTGGGAAGCTTTTCGAATTTCAGATTATCTCAAATTTCGACATTTGACATGAGTGAGACAGGAGGCAGAGATAGTGGGTGTTTGTCAGACTGAAGTTGACGTCACATCATGGTGATAGTGTAGCTTATCGTTACAACTGTGTGTTATGTATATGTGTTAATAGGCATAACCACACCATCTGAGCTGTCGCAACCAGATACTCCTCATCAATCATCATCTGAAGTGTCATATCAGTCAACTTAGGATATCTTTTTACTTATGATTTCGAGTTTTTTTTATATTACATTATCACCTTAAGGATGTTCGCTCCTCAAATTTATAGAATTAAACTTTTTTTCTAACTTATACCTTTTAAAAGATCAAAGTATATGATTGAAAAATCAGCATTAAAAAATAGGGGGTAGTGGAGGTTTTTTCGAGATATGACGCCTGTAAGAAAGTGGGGTGAAGTACAATTTTAACATGGGAGTCTATGGGAAAATGAGAAAAAAGCTGCTTAAAACTTTAAAATACAATATTTCTAGTATTAAACTTTTTAAAACTTTTTTTGATATGTTACAAAGTTCATGTTCCCCTACCGAAATCGATGAACAAATATATATGGTAGTGTGGGTTTTGTTAAGCTTAGACACAAAATGTACCTGAAAACCTCCATTTTTAGTCAAATTTAGGCCATTTATGCTGTTTAAGCACTTTTTAGAGGTTCTAAAGTCACATTTTCTTTATTTTAAAAGTATTTAGGCGATGTGGAATATCATGAAGTAAATAAAAATGACAAAAAAGCTTTACTTCATCATATTTCATTTTTGAAGTTCAACAGGAAGGAGCGAACATCCTTAAATGAAAGTGTTTTTTGGCATGTCTTGGCCTAACTTGTGATTATAATTATAAATTACGAAAACATTATGTGTGATAATTATGATAATCACATTCTATACGAAACTACAGCATTGGGTTGTATATGACTGCTGAAATAAAGTGTACCTGAAGACAAATACTGTATGTTATCACCATTGCGATTCCAACCGAGATAACAAACAGCAGTGGCAGCAATAGAAGTGAAACAGATCTTCTTATATCAACCACTCACACCATGATAAAGTCAAATGCACTCCACTTTAGCTTGTTGCTATGGGATACCTTCGTTCTTTCATTAGATGTGTCAGACCATACACTCACACTACTTTTTCACACTTTACCGATACACCTATACTCAATACACTTACTTTTCTCAATACACCTCCACTTTTCTCAATACACCTCCACTTTTCTAAATACACCTACAGTTTCCTTAATACACCTTCACAGTCGCACATAGCGAGTACATTTTACAAAGAATAAAGTGTTCTGTCTTGAATCTGAATAGGACATTCAAACATCTCAAATATGATAAATTATTTTTGTTATTAAAGAGTCCAGAATCGAACATGCAACCCTTCATTAATTTTCTCGACACTCTTATCAATTAGGCTACGACGGGCTGTTGGAATCTCTAAGATTGTTTGTAAGTGAGAACGCTCTCCTCGTCTCACAATAAAACACAGTAGCCACAAATGAACATGAATTCACGGGAATAACATAACAAGGTGCACGTGTGTCTACAAGGTGTCACACATGGGCTCCGTTCAATAACAGCGAGCGCTTAAATTGCTCATTGATCGCTCATTGTAGCGCTCAAGTAGCGCTCAAGTAGCGCTCAAGTAGCGCTCATTCTCTCTTGAACAAATTCCCCGAAGTTTGCTCGCCTTGCTACGTGGCGCTACATTGAGCAATCGCGTTCAAGAGAGGTTTAATGTAGCGCTCAATGAGCGATTATTAAGCGCTCGCTGTTATGGATGTTATGGAACAAAGCCCAGAATTCACAACAATGAAATCGCGTAGCATCATAGATGGATCCAGCCAAGATTTTGAAAACTTTTGAAATCTACAATATCGGTATTCTATAAAATAATTTTATAAACTCGACTAAAACATATCAGTCAACTTATGGTTTTCGAGTCTTGAAGATTTTCGTCTTAAAGGGGCAGTAGCACGTTTTTTCGCTCAAATAAGTTGATGAAATGTATTTGAAAAATAATTTCACCAATAGTAAAACATCCTTCTCTCTTCGGAAAATAATGTTTATAATGAGTGTACATGTTTCGGTAAAGCCATGGGAATCGTTTTTGTAATACAAAATAATAAATAGTGTTCACAATAAAATGGCCGCCATGCAATTTTTGCTTTATACGCAACATAGTTTTTACCACTACAGATAATTGGTTGTGTAATAAGATGTTTTACCCTCTAAAGTTAATTTAAATGACATAAACTATCATTATAAATGGGAAATTTGAAAAAATAAATTTTGCAAAAAACGTGCTACTGCCCCTTTAAGTTATCACCTTAAAAAATTACAGTGTTTGTTTTTGCATATCTTGGCATAACTTGTTGAAAAAATGATAGATTACGGAATTTTTGTGTGCGATATTTATGATTATTACACCCTATACGAAACTACTGCATTTTGTTGTGTATATAACTGCTGAACTTAAATGTGAAACGAGATGAGATAAACATGGTATTTGTCAAGAAAAGAAAAAATTTCTATTTATTTTATGACCAAATCTTTGCATATTCACCGAAATTGACTTGCATTTACGTTTAGTCGGCTCCAGAATGAGCCTGTCGCCTCAGCAACAATGTAACGTCATAAACGTGTCATGACGACGGGGCATTGTTTTATGACGTCAGGTCATTGTTATATCAGTCATTAGTGACTGATAACACGTTCCATTGTTATTTTCACTAGTGACTGATAACACGGTTTATTTTCATTGATAGATCCCGGTATTTCACTGCAATCATTTTACCGACATTATGTTTAATAAATCTTTTATTGCAGAAACAATGAAACCTAAATTTTCAAATGTTGACCCCTTGTCTCTTTTGTTGTACGCCAAAATTGTTTCTGGCATGTTACATATATGCCCTTGGTATATGTAGTGTAAAAATGACTTCTCTACATCATGTCAAAAAATATTATCCATAATGTGTTCTAAAGAATGAAGAACAATTTTATGGATACACAACTTCTTTATTCTGTATAGGCGACGTTTCGACATAGATACTAATGTCGTTGTCAAGCAGGTGGTAGAGTTGAACAAATTCCCAGGGTTTATATACAAGTAGTGTTTATACAATAGAGGAGGATGAGAAGATTTTGAGTTGTTATTACAGTAGATAGGCTTGATGTACACATATTGAGTAGAAGTCAGAGAGAATGATTTACAGTGTTTATACAGTAGATGAGATGGATGCCCATCAAAGATAATGTGTTCTGTTAAGAAAAAGTGCCAAATTGAATTTTTACAAAAATGACGATTTTACGTAGGAAATCTTGCATAGTTAAACAAACTTTTGTTCAGTAGCTGTATAGGTGTGTACAATATTAACTCATACTCATTCTCATTTGGATGTCACGTTAGTGGTGTATTTTTCCAACTTTGGCATAATGAAATAGACAGAAGGGATGACAATTCCAAAGGTCAAATTTCATTTATTTTTTAATAACTTTTCCATGTCGATAACATGAGAACATATTCATAATAAGTACATTGAATGTGTAACAAAGGACAAGTGCATGTGTGACCCAGTTTTTCATACATACGGTGGAAATTTCACAGAAGAAAATAAAAACTATAGATTTAGAATGTTTGACCCCTACTCACTTCAAAGAGCAGCCAGAATTGTTACTGTTTACTATGAGGCGTTAAATCATATATTAATATATTATTATATAAATAGTATATTATATTATATATTTTTTTATATTATATGTTAATTAAACGAAAATGTAAAATAATGTTTTTTTTTGCGTTAAAACGATGCTTCAAAGATAACCCAAGTTACATGGTATTTTCAATCGGAAGCACAATTAGGTGAACACACTTTTGGGATGCAGCTATATATTCATATAAATCATATATAGAGAGCTAGGAACTTGTAGCTTGACACCGAAGGTCAGTCTTAACCTGTTATTTCCGCTAGTCAAGTTATGATTATTCCAAATATTTCAGTGACGTAATATGGACCCTTCTGTAGGCGACATTGAGAGAAGACCGGAAGTTAAGGAGCGGCTGGAATGCCGGAACTACTTTTAAAATTCGCCAATAAACTGATAAACCTGTGACAGAAAGATATGGGCTTGAGCCATTGCACAAGCATATATTGCTCCAACCCATTAATTATTAACTCTTGCAATCAACTTAATTACCTGATAAACACATAATTCATGATATTATAACTACTGAGAAAAATATTTCTGGAACTACCCATCAGAAAGAAAGTGTACGTGTGTCCTGATATTTTCCTCAACAAACCGTGTTATTTTGATAAGGTTAGGCAAATCTATTTTCTTATCCCACAAAAAAGAGATGTTTTGAATGTATAATATACAACTGTAAAATGTCCATGCCCAGTCTATTGTAAATTGAGTCTTGTTGCTTTCTGTGGTGCTCATAACACCTATTCATGTCATATACAAATGTATGATGGGCCGTTGGCTCCTTTACCTGAATAAACCACCATCACTACTGAGGAAAAATGTGTGCTCTTGAAACCCGGTAGCATTGCTGCTTCCTTTCCATGCTCAGCATCAAACAAGGAAGCAACAACTCCGATCTGCTGGGAATCGAACCTGGGGACTCTCTCCTAACTGACCCCCCCCCCCCCCCCCCCCCCCCCCCCCCCCATATTTAGAGCACAATGGTGTAGTGGTTAGCATGCTTGCCTCTCACGCCAACGGCCCGGGTTCGAATCCCGGTGGAGACACCAAACATTTGTGACCTGGGTCTTACACTGTGTTGTGTCCTTGGGCAAGGTACTTCATCCACATTGCACTCAGTCAACCCAGCTGTACAAACGGGTACCTGAACACGGGAATGTATGGACCTATACGGTCGCGCGGAGCGCTTAATAGGCTGCGCCGAAAGTAAGATTCTTTCAGGGTAATAATCGTGCAGCGCATTGAGCATACATTGAGCATGGATATGTGCGCATTATAAATATACGATTATTATTATATTTGATAAGATCAACATAATAAACCGATAACCGTAGAGAGACGAAAACCGAAAGACGAATACAGGCCCATGTCAAAAGATTTTATAAATGTTAAACCATAATCCTCGTATAATCATAGATGATTTGTAATGCGCTGTCCCATACAAAGCGCATAGTATTATATTTCTCTATTTTTCTAACGTTTTTCTTAGTTTTATAGACGACTTTCTCATTAGCAAATTACATGAAGGATTCAACCATTACAAATAGTGTATGTCACACTTAAGTCACATGAAATAGTTAATTTTAATTAGAGAATAATAGTGTATTGTCCAATAACGGAATTCCTTATTTAGAGTGACAGTCAACATAGTTTATTTACAACAAAGCAAAGCGGAAGTGGTATCCCAAGGCTTGTTGTCAAGCTATTGCCTTCTTTTCGCAAAATCGAATTATAATATTTATACCTTGTTGATATGCTTGTAAACTGTATATGGATTGATACTCAAACATCGTTAATGTGAAAATAAATAAGTCAATCTTCAATAAGGCATTACCGTATCTTTAGGGGTATAAGACCATACTCGAACATAAGAGCATTTTTCTGAGGGTTGTGCTGGTTGGGCTTGCTCTCGGCTTAAAGCCCACCCTCATTTTTAGAAATCTTACCTTGTTAGATATGTCATGGTTTTGCCAACCTGCACCCTTCAGATTTCCGGTCCTAAGCTCTGTTCTTCTATGAAAACTTTCTCGGCTATAAATGGAGTGTCCTGATTGGTTACATTTGAATCTAGTTGTGTAATCAGCGAATCAGTCAATAAAAGTGACATTTGCCAATGTTATTTTGAAACAGAAGTGTAAGACAAACGTTTTTCTCATATAATGTTTTCTTCGCTATTCGATTTTGTGAAAACAAATGATCATAAACATACTGATAAATAAATAAAAAGACCAAATAAGAGGCATAAACCGAAAATAGTTTAATTTTTGTTATTTACATATGAACAAATGAAAGATGCTAATAAGCAAGACCTTTTTATTCGAATGCTTAGTCGAATCTTTGAAGTCACTCGGTCGACATAGCCGATGAGAGATGTGTTTTGTTTGGATGAGAAGCAGGGGTGCAGTATGAGGTATCCCTTTTCTGCTAGGGACTTTTGCTGGAACCAAGATATTTATGACCTAATATAACAGAGGTTATGATCGGACAAGTGAAGGGAGTAACCTCTGTGGAAAGAGAATGGGTTTTGCATTTCTGTTCATAACACGTAACAAGGAGTATCAGTATTAAGGATAGAAACATAAACCCGTGAGATCAAAACTTTTTTATATCCATTTCTTTCTTTGCATCCATAAATTAGCTGTATATGTATATGTAGTGGTTTATTACGTTGAATCAACGACACTAGTACTTTCTTTGAAAAGGTTATATTTCATTAGCCCTACATTTCTTTGTCAGCCCTAAATTATTTCCCGTTATGTATGTACATGTAGGAGTTTAGATTAATATTTTCTACTTTATATTAGCGCTCCGAGTTAAAATATCAAATTTATGAGTAAACATAAATGATTAATATCAATTCAAATGTTAAATGTACATTGAAATTAAGCTGATTCTTGTTTTGTGTAAACGGCTTTATTTGATCTTTGTTAAAAAAAATAAGTTTTTATCAAAGAAAACAATTTAACGATTTAAAAGTTTTATTTGTTTCAAAGTCATTTTCAGTATCTGTCTTACCTGCTTCAGGAAAAGTATTAATTATTTATTAAATTTCTTTCAATTATTTAAAGTAGAGAGAGAGAGAGGGATTTCGCAATGTTCATGCTTAGCTTACACTGTGTTATGATCCCTTGACCAAAGTGGCTATTTGGTTAGTTTACTCGTTTCACATGTTATAAAACTTGTAATTTGAAATACATACCATTTAGATGGTGAACATATGTAACAATACATTTGGGATCACGCTATCTGCAATAGTACACATTCTTGAATTTTCTCGAGTCGAATTCCTTGTCGAGATATCGGTTTCTGAATGGATACGCTTTTGGGAGAGTCACTGCTTGAGATTGGTGCCTGACTCATTGGGTGTGGGTTCGAATCCCGCAAAAGAATTTGTACTATTTCAGATAGTGTGTTCCCATATATATATAAACGTTGACATCTTTTTTTTCTTTACTTATCTTAATAATATGAATAATAATATATATTATTTGTCAACAAAAAAGTTAACTATTATCCATTATTGATTTATTCATTCTGATGCAAATAGTTTGATCCTAAATCACATTTGATTCCATTTCTTGTTATTAGTTAAAAGAATTCATTGCTAGAGTTATGTTTCGGAGGACACCATGATGATCAAAATAATATAAGACAAAGGAGAATGTAAGTATGTCGGCTATTCCAAAACACTTCTCTTGTCATCTGGAACATTCTGAACATCAGAAGAGAATGTTAATTAAAGAACGTTAAACTTTCAGTAAAGGCAAACATCTATTTGTAAACAAAACGTTACATCCCCTGAACGAAGAGGCAACTAAAATAGATCCTTGTGGCATCCCATCTAATCAAGCTTGACTTTTTCAATAGCATCCTAATTATGTGTGATAAAGACCTTTGAGTCAGTGGATACACACGCAAAGAATGTATCTGTTAATGTTTTTGTATCTCTCTTGGTGTAAAGCGATGTTAAATGTCAGATCTAATCAACAATCAAGGAATGTTGTGAAAATTGATGAGTTATCTCCCTTCTCTGCCCCACTTGGCAGCCACTTCAGAAATGAGGCTATTATTACTAAGTGCTGCTTTAGAATATATCTAACATTTCAACAGAGCGCAAAAAACTGAAACCAACTTGAAACTAAAACCATGGCACGTGCCATATGATGCATTCCTGTTAGCAGAAGTTAAAAGGTTGATTTGTTACTCAATTTGTGTAACAGCTGCTTGTAATAGCCTCTCCTGGTGTTTCTTCTGAAAATATATTGCCTTTCAAACTTAACAGGTGGTTCCTTTCAACAAGCAGGGGCATGCATCGTCACGTTCACTGCGATGTATCTCATGTCCTTTGTATTGAGATACTGTAGCCTGTGTATTATGATTGTCATTGTAGCCTTGTATTATGATTGTCATTGTAGCCTGTGTATTATGATTGTCATTGTAGCCTGTGTATTATGATTGTCATTGTAGCCTGTGTATTATGATTGTCATTGTAGCCTGTGTATTATGATTGTCATTGTAGCCTGTGTATTATGACTGTCATTATATCCTGTGTATTATGGTTGTCATTGTAGCCTTGTATTATGTATGTCATTGTAGCCTGTGTATTATGATTGTCATTGTAGCCTGTGTATTATGACTGTCATTATATCCTGTGTATTATGGTTGTCATTGTAGCCTTGTATTATGTATGTCATTGTAACTTGTGTATTTGGATTGTCATTGTACATAGAAGTGTATTATGATTGTCATTGTACATAGCCGTGTATTATGATTGACATTGTAACTTGTGTATTATGATTGCCACTTTATCCTGTGTATTATGATTGTCATTGTAGCTTGTGTATTATGATTGTCATTGTAGCTTGTGTGTTATGATTGCCAGTGTAGCCTGTGTATTATGATTGTCATTGTAACTTGTGTATCATGATTGTCATTGGACATAGCCTGTGTATTATGATTGTCATTGTACATAGCTGTGTATTATGATTGTCATTGTACATAGCCGTGTAGTATGATTGTCATTGTACATAGCCGTGTAGTATGATTGTCATTGTACATAGCCGTGTAGTATGATTGTCATTGTACATAGCCGTGTAGTATGATTGGCATTGTACATAGCCGTGTATTATGATTGTCATTGTACATAGCCGTGTATTATGATTGTCATTGTACATAGCTGTGTATTATGATTGTCATTGTACATAGCTGTGTATTATGATTGTCATTGTACATAGCCGTGTATTATGATTGTCATTGTACATAGCCAGTGTATTATGATTGTCATTGTACATAGCCGTGTAGTATGATTGTCATTGTACATAGCCAGTGTATCATGATTGTCATTGTACATAGCCAGTGTATTATGATTGTCATTGTACGTAGCCTGTGTAAAATGATTGCCATTTAAAGCTGTGTATTATGATTGTCATTGTAGCTTGTGTATTATGATTGTCATTGTAGCCTTTGTATAATTATTGTAATTATATCCTGTGTTTTATGACTGTATATATGTATCTCCTTTTGCTATATCCCGTATATTGTTGTTTTGATTACCATTTAATTAACGTGTCCGACTGTCCCTCATTAAGATAAATATCACAACAACATGACGTTCTCTAGATAAGCAAATATAATTTACCGTCTAACATTATCCCGCCAGTTATCGTTGTACCGCGAACCGTTTTAATTAATAAAATGTTTAGCTGTGAATCATTCGCCCTAATCTGAATCACATAGTTTATAATATGTCCACGTACGTCACACAAAGTCAGATCAAGATATCTTCCTGAAATTCAAGTCCAGATTTCGAGAAGGAGAAGACAATTGCCTATCTCGTTCTTGCTCCTTTCCATTATTCGATAAATATAGAATACTAAACGATGTCCCGTTTGATAACATGTTTATTAAACGAGTGAATGGTTTGGTATTTTAACGAACGAAAGCGAGTTAAATACCGATGCCATTCACGAGTTTCAAAAACATGTTATCAAACGGGACCGAGTTTAGTATTTTATTTATTACTCAATGATGTAAATAGCACTGAATTGGAAGAAAATCGTTTTTAGTGCAAATAGGTCACCCGCTATTGCAGTCGCGCGACAAACATTGTGACGTCAACCAAAAACGACTATGACGTCACGCGCCGATTATGACGTTACGACAGCACGCGGTGGTATCACACATGTGTGTAACCAACTCATTGTTATCTAATGAGTGATCTCGCCACGGTTGAGTAATAAAACATAATTCAAATGAATAAATGATTAAAAGTCTTTTTTTAAAGCAGTTTTATCCCACCAGCTCGAGAACGCTCCAAAACACATTTAGGGAAATGCCATTGATTTGTTTAACAAGTCACTATCTCGAACTGCGACCTATATAACAAGGACAATCAAGCCTGCCTTGGGTCTTTGGTCGATTTATGCGCATGCTTCATGCTGGCAATGTGTCAATATCTCTAGATGTAATGTTGACCGTATAGGAGATAGCAGCGCTGCTAATATTACTCTGCTTGGTTCGATCTTTGCAACATTCACACATGTGTTCCCTGTATGTCTAAGTGCATCCTCCATTACCCATGGTTTTATATATGCTCCGTTACCCTCCACTATATCACCCATGGGAAACCTTATCAGAAAAACTGTACTCAAATTACCCGCCCTTGGCCGGCGTGACGAAGTCAGTAACCAAAGAAAATACTCAATAGGATAAGTCGGAAATGGTCAAGGGAGATAACCGGTGACGGATAGCTAACAAAATGACCTCGCGTGCTTTGCAACGAAGTGATATGAATTGTCATTGGTTCCCAGGTCCAAGCTGCGTAGCAGTTTGATTGGCTCACGCCGGCCAAGGGCGGGTAATTTTAATACAGATTTCTCTGATAGAGTTTCCCATGGGTGATATAATGGAGAGTAACGGAGCATATATAAAACCATGGGTAACCGAGGATGGTCTAAGTACAATGCTGGAGACAAAAGTGTTGAAATTTGGTGAGAGTTTGTGAAATGCTCTACGATTATGTACATTTTGTTTTAAATTTCCAAGCAGCACAGTTCGAGACACCAGTACTACTGTATTCGTTTAACTATCGTTTTACATCGAATAGATATATAAGTATCACGATATAAATGTAGGATTAAATATTGTTTAGGTTTGAAAAATTATCTATTCTGAATATTTGTACATCACATTTTTAAGAAGATATTAATATTACCTTATGATTAAGTTTCTAATTGTTAATTTTATTTTACCTATGTATCTTTTTATCACTTAAAGTGACTTTTCGTGTTGTATGCACGTAAATTGCCATATGGAGATTGGAATGGCCTTGTAGTTGTGTGCCTATATTCATATGTAGGTTCTTGCAGGCAAATTAGAAATTCAAATGGTGTTTTTTTTATTTTTGAAATACGATTGTATTATAATTGTGCGAATTATTATTTATTTTATGGTAATGTTATCATGTTGCTCTATAACCTAAATCGAAATAATTGAAATTGGCATTAAATAGTTATTTGCCTTGGATGTAGAATTTAATGAATATGCTGTTTTTGATTAATGATATCTAATCCAGGCTATCTTCTGGCAACATTTCTTTTTGACTTGTGAATTAGTCTTAATCTAATAAATCTAAATATAAGGTTCTTTATGATTGATGAATTAATGTGTTTTTTTTGTAAAAATTGCTGATTACTACAAACCAATTAATGTGTGAAATACTACAAATTGCCTTGAACATAATGTCATTGTTTGACTTCATACTGAAATATTGAACACAGATTGTTGGAACCATTCTACACTGTCGGCCAAAAGCAACGCCTACCAGATATCTTGTCAGATTTCGTAAAAACTATAATGACCAGTTTAGCAATATTATACCATTATGAAGTTGCACCATTTCTGCATAATATATTTAAATTTCAAAAGTTGTCATGTCACAACAGTATGGGGATTGTTGCAATGGGACAAATGAATTGTTCAGTTTTCGATCAGTGCTTGATCAGAAAAAAAACATTTGAAACAGATTTCCATACAACCACGAGCAACAATTCAGACACGCATGATACTGATGACGCTATCGATTTACGTGGGTACACTATATTCATATCAAGTGAACCAACCGGAAATAGCGGTCTTCATCGGGCGCGGTTTTCATGAATGTCAGCTTTTTCTCGATGTCAATGGATTTTCATATCAATTTGTTTTCAGCATATAACTCGGAGACCACCATTTATTATATTTCAGAAATTATTTCATTTAACATTTTAAGGAAAATCAAGTAGGCGTTTATTTTGGCCGACTGTGTACTCTTTTTTATAATCGTAATACTTTCAACACCCAGGGCCACAAGGGGTGCCGCTTGTCGAACACATGTGTTGGTGATTTGCTGATAACGACATATTTTCCACAAAATCTTGCCATTGGGACGGAAGCAGGCACTTCTGGATATATTAATGTAAATGTATGAAGTTCTTTAAACAAGGTTTTATGTTCCTACTAGTATTTATATTTCTCCATTCTTCTTGAATTTATTATACCTATTTTATAGAAGTTACACTATCAAATCAACTTTCAAAATGGCTTGTTCCCTGAAAACCCTCTATGTGCAAGCAGGATAGCACTTTAAGGAAGCCCTTTCCTTAATTGTGTTAAATCGTTTGAGCTATCTGTTTCAACGCACAAGTATCCACATATAGGCCACGTTCTGGTCTCTACACACATCTTCTCATTCCAGTCTCCTCACACCAGTCTCCATACACCAGTGTCCTCACACCAGTCACCTCACGCCAGTCTACTTACATCAGTCTCCTCATGCAGACCTGTTTCCTCACATCAGTCTCCTCGCACCAGTTTCCTCACACCAGTCTCCATACACAGATTCCTCACGCAAGTCTCCTCACACCAGTTTCCTCACACCAGTCTCCTCACACCAGTCTCCATATACCAGTCTCCTTACATCAGTCTACTCACACCAGTCTCCTCACACCGGTCTCCGCATATCTCATCACACCAGTCTTTTCACACCAGCCTACTCACACCAGTCTCCTCACACCGGTCTCCGCATATCTCATCACACCAGTCTCCTCACACCATTCTCCTTACACCAGTCTCCTCACACCAGTCTCCTCACACCAGTCTCCATATACCAGTCTCCTCACACCAGTTTCCTCATACCAGTCTCTTCAAACCAGTCTCCTCACTTCAGTCTCCTCACACCAGTCTCCTTACATCAGTCTACTCACACCAGTCTCCTCACACCGGTCTCCGCATATCTCATCACACCAGTCTTCTCACACCAGCCTACTCACATCAGTCTCCCCACACCGGTCTCCGTATATCTCATCACACCAGTCTCCTCACACCATTCTCCTTACACCAGTCTACTCACACCAGTCTCCTTACATGTATATTTGCCTTTATTTCTGTTCAACTTGTAACTATCAACATAGCAGCAGGTTTAACAAAACTACAACGACCCAGGCACTGAACACTGCCAAACGTGTATGTTGAGTCATGTTTTCTCTTGTGTTCTAGCTTATACCAGTATTCCCGCAACATACTCCTCACATTTGTTTCCTCGTATCAGTCTCCATACACCGGTTCCTACACACTAGTCTTCACTCACCAGCCTCTTCACATCAGTCTCAACAAACGTCTCATCGCACGAGTCTTCTCAAATCAATTTCCTCACACCAGCCTCAACACACCAATCTCCACACACCAATCTCCACACACCAGTCTCCTGACACCAGTCTCCATACACCAATCTCCACACACCAATCTCCTCACATCAGTCTCCTCACAACAATCTCCTCACACCAGTCTCCTCACACCAAACTCCACACACCAATCTCCACACACCAATCTCCTCACACCAGTCTCCACACAACAATCTCCTCAAACCCGTCTCCTCAAATCAATCTCTTCACACCCGTCTCCTTACACCAGTCTCCTTACACCAATTTCGCCACGCCCGTTTCTACACATCAGTCTCCTCACACCAGTCTCAACACTCCAGTCTTCTTACACCGGATTCCTCACACCAGTCTCCTCACACCAGTCTATTTACAATGAATGAGGTTTATATCTTATGTAACATACCAAAATCAATCAGAAATATACCTTTGTGTATATTTTCCTTTATTTTAGGTTGAACTTCGTGTCTCTCTCTAAATATTGTATCCAGCTTTAGTTCAGTTATCACGACCCGACATAAGACAGGCCAGAAGCCAATCAGAGAAATCAGCATAACGTGTAAAGATAACGAAACCTGACAAGCTTTAATACTTGAAAGTTGAGTTATTGTTCATCAGTGGAAATTATGAGATGATAATCGTTCACCAGTATAATTAAGAAACGAGATAATTTCCCGGTATAAATAAGTGAATTTAAAGGTGCATCCATTGTGTTTCATAAAATTTTATTTGGCTTTAATACGTTCCAACACATCATATGTGCTGTTTACAATACAAACAAATTCACACAGCTTGCATATTCATTACCAATCGCCAAACATATCATATTTAATTACTAGTTTCCAATCAAAATCGAGTAACATCATTATGCATGTGGAGAAACCTTAAGTGCACATCCTATTTACATGCACATGAGTTATATGACCTTTTGAACATTATCAACCCAATTTTTTTTAATTTGTCTGGTTTAAATAAGATTCCAAAATTACGTTTGACTCATTGGCGCGCGCCACATGCTGTGCATTGTCCGGTTTTCGATCAGAAATAGATACTTTTACCTTCATATCGACAATATATTAAGTCATTAAAATGGTAGTTTTCAGTAACAGTTGGTACTTCTCGATGAAATATAACCATTTATAACGTTTGCCATATTTGACTCCAACAACACAACGGATGTACCTTTAAGGACAGAAACCAAGTTGTCACTTATGGATCATTTATGAACGCTTCATCGCCGTTATGCAGTTAATGTCATTTCAAAAGATTAAAACAATTCTTATATTCTTAAACTGTCTCAATATATGTTCACATTTTAGAAGAATCATAAAATCGAATTTGCTTTTGTGTTTAACTATGGCGATTATCTTTTTCTCCTTTATT
Source organism: Gibbula magus (assembly GCA_936450465.1). Classification (NCBI taxonomy): domain Eukaryota; kingdom Metazoa; phylum Mollusca; class Gastropoda; order Trochida; family Trochidae; genus Gibbula; species Gibbula magus. The sequence goes on along the minus strand of OW388300.1, from coordinate 18,785,836 downwards.
GACCATACATTTATTTTTTAGTAATTTAAACAAAAAGTCAACGTGAAAGTATTGTATCGATTTAATGAATATATATCGAAACTATAAAATATATAATAAATATAAGCAAAAAAGTTAGCATGGCTCACTAATACCCTCGACAGTTAAAGTTTGACATATTTATTTTACGTATAGAGAGAGGTTTCTGCACATCGAAGGAGTGGTAAGCTATGAAGAATTGCTAAGATTAAAGTGACAAGTCTCTTCATGTACAAAGGGTGTTTTTTGGAAAAGTAGGAGTAAGAACTTGAAAAGGCAGGGTTACATAAAACACTTCAACCATTATCACCGATATCAACTTTATTTTGGAAATTAATTCATCATAATGATTCATTCGAGTGACTTGAAACAACAGGTTCATGGAAGCACACCCCTGTAAGCACAGTAAGAGATATACAGCAGTGTAGGGCTGAAAGAAAAGAAAATTTAACTTTTTCCAAAATATAACCAGTGGAAATATTAAAAAAAGTAAAATGAACAAGAACACAGAAGTAGCTTTTGATGAAAGTTACATGAAAAGAATATGATAAAGTCAACACATGACAACACAGAAGTAGCTTTTAATGAAAGTTATATGATAAATTCTACTTCATTCACCAGTCTCTTCACACAGCATCTCAACAAATCCAAAATACCCAAATTCGCAAAAAAATTTAAAAATCACCAAATCGTTTGAATTTCTCACTGCACCTCTCCTAGTTGTGAAGAAGACATGTGCTAAGTATGAACATGATGAGATGAATAGTTTTTCTGTAATCGATCGGACAAAAAATTTCTTCGGCCGGAAGGACGGACGGACGGAATGCTTGGTAGTACTAGATACCCCCAACCGTTGGTCGGGGGTATAATGAAAAAAGGGTTTAATATAATGATAGGAGATATATAACAATAGGTAAAAGGTTTTTAGAAAATGAATGGTCTTCCTATTGTAGCCTCTCCCTAGTGTCTTGTCATTGAACTATTAGTTAATTTATTATATTAAAATAACAATGTCTGCTAAATTGAATGAATTATTACACATTTTAGTTAGCCAACGTGATTCGTTTAATATATTTTCTTTATAAATGTAAAAAGTATGTAATTATTGATGTGTTTATCATCCTATCACACACTCGTCCTAAAATCACGATGTCTTCCATTCTGTTTCAAACATTTTTCACTAACTTCGCAAAACACCCACACAAGAAATATGTATTGTCCATCCATAAACCCATCCCCAACACCAAAACCCCAATTCCAAAATAGCCGTTGGTTCCCAAAGTTTGAATAAAACATTAACCATTAAAGTATTTATTTGTATACGCATTACCAGAAGCTTCGTGACTGTATGTAAAGTACGCAAAATGTTGTTAAAGTACACAGTCTGTAGACATTGAATAAGTAAAACGTGACAGGAGATAAGTTTAGGATTTGTGTTGCATGTATTTATTACCTATGTAGGCGTTGAATACACAATACCATGTCTAGACAAAGCAAAGATTTGTGATTAATTTCCAAAATGACTATCGATCAAGACAAATAGACAGGACAATACATATATCATTTTGTTTGTAAGTCGTGAATATGTGAACAAATAAACACTAATAAAATAAATAGTAATAAAATAACACTAAAATTTTAAAGTTCATGTTTCATGAAGATTTGTTATACTTTATGATATACAATGTCTGATAAAAAATTATGCTGAGTCAAAGAGAACTGAATTATTTCCTTTAAATATCAGGCAGCGCTGTTCACAGGAGACGCACAATGTTGATGTATATGTAATATTCGTAACAAGGCCAAACTAAACGAAGACCGATATGGTACTTATATATATATATGGTTTAAACTTTTATTTCAGAAAATACATATGGAGTGGCAAGAAAAACAAAAGGCTTATTAAATGCCAATCCAGTACAGTGAAAGATCAAGCTACATGTAGACGCAGAAACAAGCCTAGTCAATGAAATAATACAGTAACCAAAAACAAGAAAACACCTTTGAACGTTTTCAAATGATTGAATATTTAGTGAACAATTCATGTTGTTCGGTACACCTAGTAAACATGGTCGCTACACTATTATGAAATATATAGTATATTAACTATTCGTTTTTTTTTCAGAACAAAGGAAACAGTTTCTTTGGTGTATAATGACAGACAGACAGACAGAAATAGTTTATTTAAGTGTCACAAGTTAAACATGTACATGAGTATAAACGTGGTATGAACTAAAACATGTTTAACAACCAGCCATTGTTTGGCTTATGAGACACTGTTAAAAACAATATTACATATATACAACATATAAATTGATATGTTATGGTAAAACGGGGTAAAGGAAATAAAGCAATAAAGGGTAAAAAGTAAAAGAGGGCAAATTAGGTAAAAGACTGACGCCTTAGAAACATACTTTTTACGGTTAAAGCTATATTTTTCCATTTGGTAAAATCAACAGAGGTAAATAAATTATTAAGAGTATTAATAAAATTGCATGTGTGGGAATCTAAAAATTTAAAACGGAGGTCTGAATAAAAGCTACACACTAAGAGGAAATGAATCTCGGACTCTACTTTATCACAGAAGGGACATATTCTAAGATGTAGAGGGGTGGGGGGTCTGCTGTGTCTGCCTGTCTCTATGTGTAGTCGGAGTGATCCACAACGTAGTCTTGACAGGTATTTTCGTTGATTCCTCGACATGATTTTCTGTACATATATTTCGGGAACAAGATCTTTCTTGAATAACCTGTATGTCCGTAACTTATTTCCATTAGGTTTTGATTCGTCGTTCCACAGATCTTTGAACCACGAGAACTCGTCGAATTCCCTCATAATGACTTCAGCTGATGCGTCATTACGTGGAGGGTAATGTCCGAGTAACTCTCCATTCCTTAAAAATAATGGCCCATTATTTGTAAGGAGTGGAGAGTTACGAGAATATTACCCTACTTAAATTACACTCAAAGTATTGCTCTTTTATCAATTTGCTTTAACAAGTTAAAGAAATTAAATTTCTACTTAAAAAATATGATGTGATTTTACTGAAAAATAATTGAGTGAAAGAACAATAGGATGGCGTCACAAGAGTAATTTAACATACAAAGTGGTACACGAGTACAAACATACACTGAGGGGCAAAAGAAAGTATATCACTCAGTTGTATTTATCATATGCATAATTTTCAAGTCACATATCTCGACTTATCGACGTCGTATTCAAAACTGACTAGTTTGAGAAATTACTTCAAAACATTAACTCAGCTATGGAATACTTCTACGCGTTTTTTTAAAAATTGAAATTTAAAGTTTAAATTATGAATTTCCCCCAAATTAATTTTGATAAAACACAACTGTTCATCGACATATAACAAATACTCTGTGTGAAAATCAATAAATGTGCCTCGTCCTGCACACATTTACAACATTTTAACATGGTAGGGCTCATGATGGTGTAAATTTCATTTCTTACCCCTGTCTACTTTAAATATGATATTTTAGTTAAAAAAATAAAATAGTCACCAATTAAGTCATTAAAACTACTGCCGAAAGGTGTTATTTTATATCCTGTCATAATCAAATGCATCTCATTCCTTTAAAATATTGAATTAATCGAAAACAAGTATACTTATTTTGTCAGTTTACATTTTAATATTTAAGTTTGATAAATTCGACATTTGAAAAGGTTATGTCAGTAAGCTTTTAGTTGAAAATTTATCGTGTGTTTTTCATTTTCAATATTTAAATACACAAGCTGTTATATTATTCGACTGCACAATACCACTTGTTCGTACATGTACTGTGTATAAAGGGGCGAGTATGTCGCGCTATCCGCGTTGTGCATTTCGTGAAAATTGTATTTTCATTAATTTTTACAATTCTATGAAATAAATCATATTGATAAACCATCCACAAATAGACAGAATCGCATTACAAGCTGTTGAACAATGTCTTCTTATAGCGTAGCAAAGCTTTCCACCCTCCTAATTTAAATTTTTAAATTTGAATGATTGTGAGCTTTTCTTTGCAAAATTGTTGGTGTAAAATTCATCAATATGTAGCCCTAACTAAAGGGGCAGTAGCACGTTTTTTGCAAATTTTATTTTTTCAAATTTCGAATTTATAATGATAGTTTATGTCATTTATACTTACTTTAGAGGGTAAAACATCAGGTAGGTAGGGGTAATAACGGTGTTGCGTATAAAGCAAAAATTGCATGGCGGCCATTTTATTGTGAATACAATTATTTAATTATTTCGCATAACAAAAACGTTTCCCATGGCTTTATCGAACCATGTACAATCATTTTTCACTTGATTTTCCGAAGAGAGAATGGTCTTTTACTATTGGTGACATTATTTTTCAAATACATTTCATCGACTTATTTGAGCGAAAAAACGTGCTACTGCCCCTTTAATGTGTTTCAACTGGATTGCACTATCATGTAAAATAAACTATGCCAAAGTTCCAACAGAGTCAAACACGTCGATTTTAAAGGCGCTGTAGCACGCCGTTCTTACTGAAATGAAGTGATCTCACGTAAAGGTAAAAGTGTAGCTAGATGGCTAGATAATACTCTTCAATCACCAGATGGAGTTCTAAAACGAATGTACATGGTTCGGTTAAGTCATGCGATTCCTTATCCCTTTGAGTAGCAGTTTTGATGTGTTCACATTAAAATGGTCGCTCGATGGTAGTTCAAGCAATCTAACTGATGTAGCGATACCTAAACATTCATAATAAATGGTTTAATGCCACCATGATGGAATAGTCATTCCTGTTGCTGTCTGAACTCTCAAATTCGCATCGGACCTACAAACCTACCTCTCACACTGAAGATTTCCACACCACTGTCGCTTTATACATCGCACAATTTTCTTCCAGCACAGAGGACCATATTCTATTGGTACGGTTTATCGGGTCGTGTAATGAGATCTAATACCCTCTAACGTAACAATATATTGTATAAACTTTAATGATAAATTGAAAAGTTGAGAAAATGATTTTTTGCAAAAAACGTGCTACAGCGCCTTTAATGGTCACGCTGAGGATATATCTCGTAACGATTCATTAGAGTATGATAAGTAAAACATTACATCTGTTCAATCACACATGGGGTGCCGAAATTGCTGTTTCAAAGGTTTTTTTTACGTAAAGTGTGGTATTGAAGGTAAACTTTCATGAAATTAGAAACTTATGTTAGTACAAAGCTCCAGTCCAAAACAAAAACACGAAGGAATGAATCTTTTATACTAAAATGAGTTGAAGGTTATACTAATCAAGCAAAATATTGAAATGTGAACAAATAACAAAAACAACAACAAAATAGTTCACCAATAACTGAAACAATGAGAAAGGCCCTATGCCTACAAAACGCAAAGTAAGAATTAATAAATAAGGAAGAAAACGAAACAAGAAAGTACGTCATACCTGTTAGAGAAAGGTGCTGTTCTGAGTGTAGAATATATCAGAGAAAAATGAATAGATGAATACATTTAAAGAAATAAAACATAAGAAATGTACATAGTTCCTGAGACGTACATGTGAGCTGTGTGTGAGACCGAGGTGTTCTCATTATGTAAGGGCTACATGTACCGCTTGAGGCTATGGGCAACTAACTAATTAGTGTACAGGCCTGATTGTAGTCGTTCAGTTTGTCGCCATTTTGTATCACCCAAGGCGACGGTCAAGTAATGGATGAAGCGATGATTTCCATAATCACTTGTAAACTTCTTCCTCTTCCTTGACCACCACCTCAGGGTCGAGGCTTGACCATCCCTCTACACGACAAGAGGTCAGCCTATAAAGCCAGTACCCCAGTCACCACTGCCGTATTAGCTCCACTGACCATCCAGAAATGAAGCCGCTCGTCTACGTCTGTGCTCTGATAGCACTCTCTGGTCTCCCCACCCATGCCCAGTGGTTCTCCCCTCAACAGGGAGGAATGTGGGGTCAAGCTCAAGGAGGGTTTGGTCAGGCCCAAGGAGGGTTTGGTCAGGCCCAAGGAGGGTGGGGCCAGGGCGGACAGTCCATGCAGCCCGAAGAGTACGAGACCTGTATTGGGAAGAATACAAACGGAGACGAGCTGAGAGTGACGTTCAGCACTTCTTCCGGTTCTAGGAACAGCTGGGCTAACCCGTGGGGTAGGGGAGGACGAGAGATGAGAGTCAACTCCGTTCTCTCTTCAGGCCAGTCTTCCAACATGATGGGCGCCTTCCAACTAGTGGTCACTACCGGTTCACGTGTTGAGGAAGGCTGTATGAGTGAGGCTCTGGGTGACATCCTGGGTGACAACAACCAGCCTATGTTCAACGCCATGTTTGGTCGACAACAGCGTCGTACACGTCGCGGCGTCATCGGCAACCCGATCTTCATCTCTCCTGGCAAGTCAGCAACATCATCAGAGACGATCGACAATTTCACCATGAGAGAACTCCGAGGACGAGGTCTTGCGCTGTGCCGTGCTGAGGCCTCCGCTGGTGACAGGTGCTACGGACTCATACCTCTCTGCTGTAAGATCGGCACAGACAGTCAGCCAGCCACCACCCCATTCTACATGCAGGGTCAATTCATGGGACAAGGAGGTTTCGGCATGCAAGGGAACGGTATGATGGGAGGAGTGATGGGGGGAGGGATGGGAGGAGGGATGGGAGGGATGGGAGGAATGGGAGGGATTAACTCCAACCAGGGTCTCACGGTGGGGCTCCCCCAGGGCATGAACCAGGGCGCTCCCCCTCAAGGAATCAACCCGGCTCTCCCCCAAAACCTGCCAGGTAGTATCAATACTGGAGGTACTGCTTCGGGGGGGCTCTTCTAGTAGATCGGAACAGTTCGTGAAGCACTCAAAATTTTGGAATTCTCTAGAAAGTTGACCAAACAGAATATTCGACAAATTCTTCAGGATATGAATGCTAGATTTACGGACACCCGTTTTTTTAGGATTCTTAACGTAAATTGTAGACGGGATAGATCGACTCGAGGCTTCGAAAAGTTAAATTAAAATGTCATGAAAATGGGATTTGACAAATACTTCAGAACTCTTTAGACAGTTGATACACGTTACGGAATTACTGTACTTTAAAGGCGGGCTAATACTTGAGACTTAGCCGAAACTGCAAAGGAAAATAGTACCAGTCAAGTCAGCACAGTACCAACACATTCTGGACTGGAAAATATCAGATCAGGTAAATCTGAAAAGATGGACTTCCAATGTTCTTCTCTGAAACTCTGGAACTGAAACTGAATGATGTAACGTTCAGAACCCAAACTACAAACTCTTAGAACATCAAACCCGGCAGAGACGTGGAGTAGGCCAAGCGTGAACTACCACTTCTAATTTCTCTACAACAGAAGTCAGGAATGGATCACATGTGTTCCAGTGATACATGACTCTTTGCCTGAATGAGAAATATGCTGAAGGTGCACTTGCTTCAATCACAATGATACTGGATGCTAACTTCCCTGCTGCCACCATTGACATACCAAGGCGATCTCTGACTTCGTCCTTGAAGTTGTATTGATTCGGGACTGAATCAAGGACTTGCAGCTGCTGTAACTCAGAGGTGACAGTATATTGAAGAAGTTGTTCTTGTCTGGGCAAGGTAAACTATGTTGACGAAAAGCACATAAATGTTTATATTTTTTTAAAAAGATGTTGTAGACTCTAATTAAGTAAACTTTAACATTTTGATAAGGGTTTCGCATTTAAATTAGTAAATATTCGCATGACCATATAATTTTAAATAATCTCGATATCTTTAGGTAAAAATGTAGCCTTTATTCCCATGTACACCTGACAACGTTTCGAAGTTTTTGAGCCACTGTTTAAATGTTATTGGAAAACGGTTTAAATAACTTAACTTAATTAATATTCTTAGGTTTCATAGCGAGTATCCGTAGCGGGGAAATAGCATTTCAATATCATATTCTTAGCCAGAGAATAAAGTTGGTCATGACGTATGTTTGATGACATGACTTCAAAATTATTGAATATACTCATTTAGTAAAGTAAAGCAAATATTGTAAATTTGAAACTTCATGTATATTTTTCAACATCGAAACCTTTGCAATTCCGGCTACCAAGTGCATTCCACGTTAAGCTCGTATACTACTAAACGTTGATTACCGTCATGAACATATAAGTACCTGTCTTCATCAGATCCTATTTGTCTCTATTTTTTCAAAGTTTCAAAGTTAATGAATTAATTCGGATTCCCTTGCCCTCATTAGCTATAATCCTATGTAATATGTAAATACAATGGCATTTCATCAATTGTGTACATCAGGAAATGAAATATGTTTCAACGATGGGGCTAAATTTCCTTTTTTTAAATAATTAAATAGTTAAACCTTTCATTTAAGATAAAACAGTTTTGATTATTTTTGTTTAACAATGTCTTGTCCGTTAGTACCCAGTTTACAAATGAAAAATATTACTTTTTTGAGATAATTGGATATGAAGGAAAATTGTCTCAGGACATTTTGCCTGAAACATATATTTGGATATGTCAGTATTATCTGTGTATGGATTTGAGTCACTTAAATGAGTTTTGTAAATTAAAAATTCTTAACATAATCAACCATTTTGTTTGTAACAAAAAATATAGCAATCTTTTGTCCATTTATAAATAGATTAAGACGATTTTGACCAATTCTTGAAGATTTAGCTTTTATATTTTTTTACACTCGTGTTTTTCTAGCCGGAAAACCTTTGTTTGCTTTTGACGAAATCAACTTGAAGCATTACATCGTGCGTTGTATTCTAGAGTGGGAATGATATTCAGTTATGAGATTTTACGACGCTTCGAATTATTTTAAATCACCTGTTCTGTTATTTTCACTTCTGTAACTTATAACTTGTAGTCAATGATAATTTTGTGTTACTTGACATTTATTCCCTGTAATATTGTAATTTGTAATATTGTACACTGTAATCGAATTGTTTTGGCATTCAAATAAAGCATGTTACTGGCATGGTGTTGTATGCGATAATTACAAGGAAACACATGTTTCCAGTTAAATCGACATATGGGTTTTGATTAAATTGCAGTTAAAGAGACACAGTGTCGAAGATAATTATGAGATGAGATGTTTGCTTGTAAAAAACATACTTGACAATATTGGATTGTCGGATTGTCATTTAAGGATTGTTTTACATGTTTTGTGCCTCTATCGAAGTATAACAGCAACAAATTGTATAACATCGCGTAGCGTAGCGGAGCGATGTTATACGAAATTTGTTGCTGTTATACTTCGATAGAGGCACAAAACATGTAAAACAATCCTTATAATTACAAAATCAACAAGTTTTTCTTTAAATATTTACAGAAATCTAATATATTTGTCATTTATCACGGGAGACAGCAGCTTGTTACACGCAACAATAAATGGCTGAATCAAAATTGAAGAATCCTTATTCTAAAACGGCCGAAGATTCAATTTCGTTTCCCCAGCATTCACATGCATACAATCGGGGTTCGTTTTATCTGGTTTACGCAATTTGTGATTAACCCTCATTAGCATATCACGCGACGTTCAAACATGGATACCGTTTGCGAAGCGCAAGTGAATGAACAAACTTGAGGACTTGTATCTATTAAAATGAAGTGTTCCCGGTGAACTTAATTGTCTCATTCGGAAAAGGAATGTATATTCCAGTTATCGGCGTAGGTTTGAAAACGAAATGACATGTGTATATCTTATTTTGCATCAAAACGTTACGCTCAGTTGTAAGAACCGACTGACACGACCGTTTGTTCTGATGGATTGTGACGTCACAAGGTACGAATGCACGAGGTATGGTAGCACATTTTATCTGCATTCATCGAGAAATGGCAGCAGGTTTTTGAGAGCACTCGTCCAATCAGAAACGCGGAAATTAGTGTAAAAAAACCATTTTGTAATTATGTGAATTTATTATCAACAAATAAAGCTATTTCCGAAATATATACACTATTTTTGTAGGCAGATTGGGATGTAGGCAGATTGGGATGTAGGCTGATTGGGACTGTAGGTAGTATGAGACCTAACCGATTAATCTACCTATGCTGATTTGCATATCTGCTCACGAGTCACGCTTCGCTTCACTCTATAGGTCCCGCTGTATACATGGAGTTCATTTTATTACTGATTACCTCAACGGTCTGAAATTAGGGTTCTGTGACTCGTTACCAGGGGGCGGTTCCACTAACCGATCTTAGCCCTAGGATCAATCATAAGCCCATCTTTTATCATTCGGTAAGGTTGATCTTAGGGCTAAGATCGGTTTGTGGAACGGCACCTAGACACGCTAATCAGCACAGGTAGATGACTCTGGGCCATGTTCAAGAGAGGTTTCAAAGTAATCGCTCAATGAGCGATTACTTTTAAACCTCTATTGAACTCGATTGCTCAATGGAGCGCTGCGTAGCAAGACGAGCAAACTTCGAGGAATTTGCACTGTGTCGTTCAAGAGAGAATGAGCGCTACTTGAGCGCTACATTGAGCGATCAATGAACACATTTAAGCGCTCGCTGTTATGGAACGGAGCCCTGATCTTATAATTATCCTCGACGCGGTGTCCCTTTAATATCGGTGACAGAAAGCTCTCTGACTGCATGGTTCATGTGGACTGCTTTTTATTCCTATTATACTTTTATTACGAGGGAATGGCCCGAGTGTAGCCTTCTATTAACTTAAAGGTTCATTTCCACATCCATCACATCAAAATATAAACTTTGTAATTCCATCAAACATAAAACCAACAACCCGAAAAACTTTCTTTTAAATGAACGTAGGCCCCTATTTCGATCATAGACACATATTGGAAAGCTCGTATGACTTATGCAACAATGATATCGGCAAACTTTAAGGTCTAGAGAAAGAAGGCGACAGTGACGTAAACATGAACATACTGCTTTGACACTTACATGTATACATTATTGTAAACGATGCAGTAATTATCAGTAGCGACGTTTTTAATAGTCCAATTTGTGCATGAATCATTCTCACGATTTGCGATGTTTAGTTGTCTCTGAGAACTTTTAATGTATCGATTAAAGGGATGTCGTAACGGTAAATAGCCATATCAAAATGTACATATAAAAGAGGAAATTTGCAGCATTTTCAGCATGCAATGGTGACGCTAATACGAGCAGGCAAGGAATTAGATGTGATATACGTCTTGGGAGTAAGTAATACATATGTATTTATATCTCGATGACCATGACTGTAAAACAGGGGCGTGTATCGCTTATAAATCGCGTCAGAAAAACCTATATGTCTATATACGCTACCATATTACGATTAAAGCCTTTCATATAGAAAAAGGGTATAGGGGCTATCCTTTTCACAGTGAGGAATCTACAGAACCTGTTCGTATCCCGGTAGATGCAAAATTTTGCAAATTGTATTCCTCGAAACAAGGTCGATTTTAATCAGACTGTCCTTTTTATACATGTATGGGGTGCCAAACGGGACTGTAACTAAGCAATACATGTTCATGCGTTTTGTAATCTTTTATATCTTTTACACCACTGTCTTAAGTCATTGCTTAAATTTTCAAATGAAAGGGGTCGTTTTTTTCTGACTGAGAGAGTAAACAGTGGAGGCAACACACTGACATGTGTAACCATGCTAATAATGGCAATATATAGTTATAGTTGCTTCACAAACCTATTCGACCTTAAGAACTGCTACAAAATCTTTCTTTTCCTCCGAAGATTTTGACTAATTCCAATCAAGTGCTCTTTGAGCATGATATACATCATGGAAAGGCGCTATGCAAATGGACTTACTTACTTATAATATTTGATTGAAACATTGATTGATTAAACATGTTATTATCGAAGAAATGAGACTGCTGAAGGTATCAGTAAGCACATATGTACGTCCAAAAATGTACCTTTTTTTGTAACGAGAGCACGTTAACGCATATGCTTTCCTTACACCAAGATTTGTATATTTTACGAGCGATTCTTTCACTTTGCTTTGCTACAGGCATATTTTCGAAGGTCTCTTAGTGCTCATCCTCGATAATCCAGCGCTATTGTTCCGATAAATCTTGTGTGTAGATTTATCGGAACAATAGCGCTGGATTATCGAGGATGCTTAGTGCTAAGATAGTCGTAAGTCAATGTTAATGTATGGCACTTACGACTATCTTAGCGCTAAGAGAGCTTCGATAATATGGGTCCAGGTTTGTTTCATCTTGCACAATCTGGATACATCTGTATTTTGTTTTAAGTGTCCGTTTAAAACGTTCTACATAAATATTAAAGCATGGTCACTCAAAATCGCAAAATTTTCAGAAGTATATAGATCTTTTGCTGTCCTTCCGCTGTCTTGGCTTGTATCAATAATAAGAGATGTCCCGTATTTTATTACTAATTATTAAATGCAAACTTTGAAACGTTTACACTTATCGACTTTGTTTCTCTACTTCTCTGTCCTGAGTTTTAGCCGACATATCCATTGCGTTTGATCGTCCCACTTGCCCAACGTCACACGTTCAATATGCTAATAAACCCGATCTCATTAAAATCAGATCGAACGCAACACTCTTACCTCGCAGCGAGATATAAGTGTTACGTTCGATCTGATTTCAATGAGATTGTTTATAAGACCTTTGGTACATTTATCAATTAGGGAAACTATTATCGTCAATGATCCTAAACTCACGGGCAAAAGAAACGTCCCCACATTTTGAAAACAGTATAAAATGAAATATTAATGTCGGAGAAAGTAGATTTTGAATGTATTTGGTAGCCACATGTTTTGTATAGAAGTATTCACAATTTCATACATCAGAGTATGCTTCTTTGATTTTTACATCTGTTCAAATACACATGAGGTGCTAAAATCGCTTTTTAAAGATGTTTTTGGCCCACAATAGTTGGTATTTAAGTTTAAAACATTGAAAAAGTAGATATCTAATTAATTAAAGATATCCTCGACATAAATAACCTTCTTTGATTTAAATTTGTTGACGCGTCATTACTGTAGGACGTCACAAAACAAGCCAAAACTGGCTTTTTGAGGCTTCTTTCTCGTCTAGTTAAGGATAATCCAAAACGATCATTTCTTAAAACTTGTGTTTCTCAGAGTTATGAATAGATATTGTTTTGAAAATTCATATTTAGTATTGTTGGGTTCTGAAGACATGATGTTACGCTGTTTCAGTCGCATTTAACGCCCGTCGATTGAAATATCTTGTATTTGGTATGGGGACGTTTCTTTTGCACATTTACCAATTAGGGAAACTTTTAACGTCAATGATCCTATATTTTAACATATTCCCACTGAATCCTTGTTGATGTTTTGCAGAGTTTTTGTTTACAACCTTGTGAGCCAATATCGTGAAAGAACTCACCATTCCAAATCAACCAATAGGTCTGCACAACCTATATGTATCATTTAGAACCCCTGTAACCTACACTGAACCGCAAAAGAAACGTCACCAAACAAAAGATATACAAGGTATTTTAATCCACACGTGATACGCCTGAAACAAAGATATATGTCTTCGGAAGCCAAAGAAACTTACTTTGAATTTCTATAACCACCAATATTATCTATTCATATTTAAAGACATGCGTTTAAAGAAATCGTTCTTTTGGACGATCTATCATTTCTATATTCTGGCCAAATACCACTGTTATAAAAATACGAAATCAGTACCCAAAGTGTATTTGAACTAATTTTAAAATAACAGCACCATACTAAGATGTATGAAATCAAGAGTACAGTTTATTTGATAGGCACACGTGAACAGATCACAGGACAAAAAGCACTGGAATACCGGATCATTCAGGATTCATCAAGATCCGCCAATGTTTGGGAGGATCCGGCAAGCGGATTCCACCACTTTTGTCCTGTGATCTTTACACGTGTGCCTATCAAATAAACTCACAAACAAAATACAGGATATTTCAACCGACGTGCAATAAATACGACATGTATTCAGGACCCAACATTACTAAATATGAATTTTAAAAAATATATCTGTTCATATCTCTGAGAAACACACGTTTTAAGACATCTCCTTAACTAGACGAGACAGAAACCTCAAAAAGCCAGTTTTGGCTTGTTTTGTGACGTCCTACAGCAATGACGCGTCAACAAATTTAAATCAAAGAAGGTTATTTATGCCGAGGATACTTAAATTTAGATTAATTAAATTTCTACTTTTTAATTTTTTTAAACTTAAATACCAAATATTGTGGTCAAAAACCATCTTGAAAAAACGATTTTAGCACCCCGTGTGATTTGAACAGATATGAAAATATAAGTATCATACTCTGATGTATGAAATTGTGAATACTTCTTTACAAAACATGTGGCTATCAAATACATTCAAAATAGAAGTATTTTTGTTGTTGAAAATTAGGTGACACTTCTGTTGCGGTTGGGTGTGTTCAGTCTTGAATTTTCATAAAACAAATATCGATGTCTGGACATGGACTTTTGAACGATCAACGAGAAAACAAAATAAGAAAATACTTTATTGGGATACGGATTTGCCTGGTGGCGCCTGGGAATGTGAGAATTTTCATAGCAGCACTAAATTGATAGACAAAATATAAGAAAAATAAAAAGAACGCTATTCCTCGTCCTTTGTTTAGACACCTCATTCAATAAAGTGTCAATCAAGGATAGACAAACTATATAAATAGATACATATTAATTTACATTTTAACACAATTATCAGTTTTACTTGTATTGGTTGTATTTATTTTCAAGAAAATTGGTCAAGCAAAGGACTTAGGTTTTAGTGAACGAATGCCTATTTAATTTTTTCAAAAACATCACCGAATACGTATTCATCTTAGTAAATATTATAAATAATTATATATAATAATTATAATATTATAAATGGTGTGATTTTATCGAGATATACTGACAGTTGTTGAAAGTTATCATTTTGATGATCGTCGACTCGGTATAGTGACGTTAGAAAGGTATAAGTAGTGATTTCTGATCGAAAACCGGACAATGCACAGCGATTGACGCGTGTCAATTAGCCTAACGTAATTTTGGAAACTTGTTTACATCAGGCAAAAAGACAAATTTGGGTTGATAAAGTTTAATAGGTCATATAACTACTGCACATGTAAATGGAGCGTGTAATTTCGGTTTATGCACATGTATAATAATATTTCTAGATTTTCATTTTCATTATCATATAATTGGCGATTGGCGATGAATATGCAAGCTGAGTGAAATTAATTGAACTAAAATTAGCACATATGGTATTTTGGTACTTATTAAAATCAAACAAAATTTTATGAAAATCAATGTATGCACCTTTAAAGGGACACTCCTTATGTTATTGTAGTAACATAGGTCAAAAGTTACCAAGGGTGTTATCTTATCGAGAAGTAATGCCTGCTGTCGAAAATTACCCTTTTAGTTTCAATCTGTTCAGTTTAGCTACATTATTAAGATAATTAGTCTTGATTATGATCGAAAACCGGACAATGTTCCGCGGCTGTCGCGCGTCAGTTGTTCAAAGGTAATTTTGAAAACTTATATGTAGCAGACAAATAGACAGATATTGGTTGGTACTGTTCAATGGAACATATAACTGGCATACGTGTGAATTGAGCGCATGAATTCGGCTTCTCATCGTGTATTAAAGGGGCAGTAGCACGTTTTTTCGCTGAAATAAGTCGATAAAATGAATTTGATAAATAATGTCATCAACAGTAAAATACCCTTCCCTCTTCAGAAAATCAAGTTAAAAAAATGAATTTACATGGTTCTGTAAAGCCATGGGAATCGTTTTTGTCATTCGAAATAATAAAATGTGTTCACAATAAAATGGCCGCCATGCAATTTTTGCTTTATACGCAACACTGTTATTACCACTATGGATAATTGGTATGTGTAATAAAATGGTTTAACCTCTAAACTAAATATAAATGTCATAAGCCATCATTTTAAATGGGAAATTTGAAAAAATAAAATTTGCAAAAAACGTGCTACTGCCCCTTTAAGTCGCTGCTCGAGTTTCATTGAAAACAAGTTATTGTCAAATATTTGGAGTTAAGGGATACATATGTAAGTCGAATGAGATGATTTGGACGTAAATCAGGACATTTGATGTTTTTTGCACAAAATCTAAATACATGATATTTCTGCATAATAACAATTATTCTTTGTTGAGTTCGGAGCTCTGAGTTTCAGTCCCCTGTGGAGACTGGGCGTTGTACATAGATACAAACTCCTCGAAACTCAGCTGCCAGTCTCCGTCAGTGTCCCAGTCCTGGATAAATCCTCGGATCTCACTCTCGGGGATAGACCTGGGCATGACGGACCTCAGTTCGTGGAAGGACACGTGACCATCTCGGTTCAGATCATGCGCCTGGAACAGTCGTCTCAGCTCCGCCGTCCTGTGTAAGAAGACCACAGGTGAAGTTTAGCGCAAATATGTTGCGCAACAGAGATGAACGACCAGTTTTTCCTCACTTCGTTCGCGCATAGGGAAAACTGGTCGTTCATCTCTGTTGCGCAACATATTTGCGCTAAACTTCACCTGTGAGAAGACAATCAAACTAAACTGACGGGCAAAAGAAAGTATAACACTCACTTGTTTTCGATTAATTCAATAGATGCCTTTGATTATGGCATGACACAATAATACCTTTCGGCAGTAGTTTGAATGACTTAATTGGTGACTGTTTTATTTTTTAACTAGAATATCTTTATTTAATGTAGACAGGGTAGGCCAGGACCATTAGACATGAGGTGGAAAAAAATAGTAGAAAGCTGATTTTCTCTGAATACCTTAAAAATATTGTCCTTATATCAATGGCACAAAGTTCTGCAAATTCTAGCTGGTGGCTTTTTCAAAATGGCCGCCATTTCCAAGATGGCCACCGGCGTTTTGGTAAATTAATGAATTATTTTTATTTTTAAGTTTATCATGTCATGTCATATATCAAATGAAAGCTTTTTTCAAGTGCATTCCAAAACTATATAGTTTTTCCACATGGGGTGAAAATGTCTTCAATACCTTTTTTCGGTTTACTATTTTAAAACATAATTTCCAAACCCAAACCATGCTTATCATGATTAATGATGATACATTCAAATCATATTACGTGTATTGATGATTAAAACATTTAGAAATACATTCGTGCATATGGAGGTTTCAGTTATAAAGTTGACTTGCATATTCCAGCTGGTGGCATTTTCCAAATGGCGGCCGTTTTGAAGTGGATTTGCTGGATCATCGACTTGTATAATACACTTGTGCCAATCATGGCATGAGGTGTATCAAAAGAAAGGCTATAATCCTTTTTCAGAAATGTGCAACTCATTATTGTAGAAAGGAAATGTAGTGTAATAATGACTATAATCGTTGTCAAATACATATATCATGTATTCACAGTAATTCACTTAAATCAAAGACTGGTGCAGTTTCCATGACATCCAGTACACAGGCTTGAACCAAGCTTTAAAACAAGTTCTTAAGTTACCACAATGCGTGTATTGCATCCAAAAGAAAAAATCTTCATAACTTTTACAACTTCATTGCTTTTGCTACATGTCTGTCTATGTGAGGTATGCTCTGAAGATGTTTGAGGGAGTGATTCCAATTTGAAAGTTGATGATAATCTAGCTCTATAGACTGATGTGGAATACTTGTTGCATCGATGGTTGTCCAGAGACATAGAGTTGCAAGAGGAATGTTTCTCAAACACAAGTTATGTCATCCTGGGAACTTCCATGCTGATCGAACATATCCAAAGAATCCCAGTTTTGAGCATTGTCCAACAGGAGGGCTAGAGCTTTCTTCTTTCCTTGATTATAGAGAGTTGAGATAGTGTCACACCCAGAAGCTGCATGTGCAAACATTAGATGTTCATGCTCTAAAAACAACTGTTTACACATGGGATATTATCATATCCATCAAACACTACTATGGGTTCTGAACCACATAATGATTATGTGCAATATATAACGGTCACAGATCTGACCATATGTAACATCAACAGGTCAGGAAAGACAACGGAGAAGGTGACCACCATCATAGACAAAGAATGCATCTCCCTGGAGTTCATCGTCAGAAATCACAGTGATATGAGAAGATTTGCCATTATACCGTTTGTGTTTTCCTTTATCAGAGATTTTTTTAAATACGAGGGTGGATGCTTTGCAAACTCGTGGAGGAGATATGATTTCATTTCTGGACTTGACTTGAATCACACATGTGACTCTCATGAATAGCATGGTTGAATGTACTTCCAATTCAACCCCACTCACTGTGATTTGGCTACGTTTACACATATTTGATCAGTTATAGCTAATGCTGCTTTGCTTCCAACTGAAATTGCTGGATCTGTATTTGCCGATTTTCTAGCAATAACCTCGTGCATTTTCAGTCGGTTGACGAATATAGTTTCATAGTTTCTCGCACCTCTAGACATGCTACTGAAGCGCAAGTGTGTATGTGTGTACATCTTTGAACTTTTTCAAAGCATGACATATTGGAATGCAGCGTGGCATGGAATGGACTCATTTAAAGACAAGAGTCATCAGAAGATGACATATCCCACCGGTCCCACATAATTTATAAAACACATCTTTGACAGATAATTGTATATAAATTACTTCAGTTAGGGGGTAATACACATGGTGAGTTTGAGGCATGATAAGGGGTTTTGGAGTTCTACAACAGAAGCAGACATATCCCTGAAAAAAGTCCAAATCCAACGTGTTTGGAAACGGGAAATTTTTTTTCAGAAATCTCAAAATATCAAAAGGCACCACTTCAGTTGGTGGGTAATACACATGGAAAGTTTCGGGAAGATATGATGAACCGTTTTCGAGTTCTGCTGCTTCTGCTGCTTCTGAAACGAAATGATTACGGACGGACAGACGGACAGGGCGATGACTATATCCCACGGTATTACATACCGGTGGGATAAAAAGTGCTATCATTGGTGCCATGGCCTAGTGTCATATCTCCAGATACTTTCAACAATCTCATTAAATTCTTCTAAATTTTATTTGATCACTAAATTCCCACTCAAGAATGTGTCTGTACTTATAGGATTGGTCAGAAGACCATCTGGTCAACATAGAGGCGAGCAGACTTGGCATGAGCAAGATGACCTGCAGCATGAAACAGTGGGATCATTTCTGTGATTGCATCAAGATGCAAATTCCAATTTCTTGTGCATTCAGCTCAGATTTAAGGTAGAATTGATACTTCCTTAACATATGCAGTCCAGAGTTTGCCTGTCCTACTCGCATTGGCAGCAGATTTTGAACCTATTCTTCATCTATGACTGCATCAGTAGAACGTTCTCCATTCAGCCGGGATTGGTGGACATTTCTGAGCAGAGTGACATCCATACAACCAGCCGGCGGTTCAACAAAATGAAGCGCTTCGTAGCGCTCATTGATCGCTCAATGTAGTGCTCAATGAGTGCTTCTTCTCTCTTGAACGACACAGTGCAAATTCCTCGAAGTTCGCCTTGCTACGTAGCGCTACATTGAGCAATCGCGTTCAAGAGAGGTTTAAAAGTAATCGCTAATTGAGTGATTACTTTGAAACCCATCTTGAACACAGCCAAGGTGTTTCTAATAGAGTAGACATGATGACATGAAGAAAGAAATGGGCATGTTGGGCTCAGACATATGCATGACCACTTATCAGATGAATTACACTGTTTGGAGCAAAGAAAGTTGCCCATAAATCTTCCAACCCACTGCCTCCCATTACATATCCAATTGATCCCATATAAGACATCAGTAAATGAATAGCTCCAAGGTGAATAATAATCTTATCAGCTTTGAAGATTTCAAAATTTCAACTGCTCTAAAAAACGGAAGTAGATCAAATGGCAAATGCATGTTTTTAGGCCAATTGTAGTGCAAAACACAGGTCAGAGTGGATGGTGTCGGGCCGGTAATGATCTTCATTTACAAAAAGCAAACTAGTGATTTTACCCTTCTCATGATTGTCAACTTGGACTGCACACTACATTAAGCTGTAACAGAAGTGATTGTGAGATCATCTTTAGTGGGAATCGAACCCGGGACCAGTAGACGCGTAGGAACCCAGTAGGAACACTTTCATCTCACCTTGCCACATACACCCCCTCCGCAAAGTGACTCGTCTTCGAGTCAAGCTTTTGCGAGTTAGCAAGCACCTCAGTTCGACATACCCAGGGTGTTGTGAGCACTAGGGAGTTGCGACAAACATCAAGGATGTTCCTCTTGAACCACTGAAGCAACTCCTGTTAAGTGTGCAATTTTCAAAACCTTTAATGGATACACTAATTATCCTATTAAACTATACATTTTTGGATTCTATTTGAAAAGGGCTTTCATTTGATATATGACATGACATGATAAACTTAAAAATAAAAATAATTTAATAATTTACCGAAGCGCCGGCGGCCATCTTGGAAATGGCGGCCATTTTGAAAAAGCCACCAGCTAGAATTTGCAGAACTTTGTGCCATTGATATAAGTCAGATATTTTTAAGGTCTTCAGAAAAAATCAGCTTTCTACTATTTTTTTCCGGGTTGTCCATATCTTTTGACTAATGGTCCTGGCCTAGGGGTAAGAAATGAAATTTACAAAAACATGACCCCTACCATGTTCAAAATGTTGTAAATGTTTGCAGGACGAATCCCAGGACGAATCCCAGGACGAAGCAAATTTATTGATTTTAAAACAGAGTTTGTGTTATATGTCGATGAACCGTTGTGTTTTATCATAATTATTTGGGGGGAATTTCAAAATTTAAATTTTAAATTTTAATTTAAAAAATGTCAAAATCCTTGACTGATTTAATGTTTTGGACTAATTTCACAAACTAGGAAGTTTTTAAATACGACGTCGAAAACTAGAAATATTTGACTTTGAAAATTTTACATATGATAAATACAACTGAGCCATATACTTTATTTTGCCCGTCAGTGTATATGAGATAAACATCCCTTGTTGGTATAGTTGTCATATGCGTTGTCTATTTTTATACTAGACCAATTTTTATTATTATTATTAAAATGAAGACATTATTTACAAGTAAGAAGATAGGTACACTAAGAAGGCTAGCCTTGTTCTGTGACGTAATTATAAGTGTTTTAAAAAAGTGTCCTAATTGTAACTTCACCTATAATTTTCAAGTTAATCACGTATATTGTTCTAATTTTAAATTTTTGTATATCAGAAAAATAATACATCATTCCTGAAGATTTTGTTTACCTGTATATATGACAATTTAGATCAAATGTAAATGTATGTATGTATGTATGTATGTATGTATGTATGTATGTGTGTATGTATGTATGTATGTATGTGTGTATGTATGTATGTACAGTTGTATGTATGTATGTATGTATGTATGTGTGTGTGTATGTATGTATGTATGTATGTATGTATGTATGTATGTATGTGTGTATGTATGTATGTACAGTTGTATGTATGTATGTATGTATGTATGTATGTGTGTGTATGTATGTATGTATGTATGTGTGTATGTATGTATGTACAGTTGTATGTATGTATGTATGTATGTATGTATAGTGTTTGTGTGTGTATGTGTGTGTATGTATGTATGCAATGTAAAATGTATCCTCATATGCTGCTGCATGTGGCCTGATTGTAAATAAAGTTCAGTTCAGTTCAGTCTATAAGATCCTTTTCCTCGTGTTGCATTTTAGAGTATTGTAAGAAGCGAACGTACAAGTTCTATGGATTTACCACTTCGTTCATGCAGTAGGATGCGGTGTTTCGGTATGCTGACAGTGTATTATGTATACATAATACCTACACTGAAAGGTCGGATCTCCTTGTAATAAAATAGTTCAAAATCCATAGCACCTGTTTGTCTGTAAGATCTTCTTCACCAACTGTCCATACTTTAATTTGTAAACGTGACATACATTTGAAGCTCACTATCATACCATATTACTCCCCAATAACAAATCACTGATTCAACCCAAAACTATGATATAACGTATATTTTCTATATATTCCGATAAATGTACGTAGGGCACAACTGTCCAAGATGCCAAGATGGCATTGTATCACATACATGTTTCGAAGAGTGCTTTGAAATGTTTCATGAAACAAATCCAGTGTGTGTAAATGGTTATTCGGTGCCGTGAACACTATTTTATGTTAACCAAAACCGCTTAAAGGGGCAGTAGCACGTTTTTTGCAACTTTTATTTTTTCAAATTGCCCATTTATAATGATAGTTTATGTCATTCATATTTACTTTAGAGGGTAAAACATCTTATTACACAATCCAATTATCCGTAGTGGTAATAACGATGTTCTGTATAAAACAAAAATTGCATGGCGGCCGTTATATTGTGAACACAATTTATTATTTCTAATGACAAAACAACGTTCCCATGGCTTTACGGAACCATGTTCACTCATATTTTAGCTTGATTTTCTGAAGAGGGAAGGGTGTTTTACTGTTGGTGACATTATTCTTCAATTACATTTCATCGTCTTATTTCACCAGAAAAACGTGCTACTTCCCCTTTATTCTACCATGACATTGTTGGATACTCGATTCTGATTGGTTCTACTATTAATATTTCTGGTTCCGTCTATGTATCTTACTCGCTTTGAGCACAGTTACTCAAGTTGCTAAGATACCAAGAGGTTAGAACAATCGGAAACATACTGTATCAGACAATAAAGTTATAGTTTTTTTTATGACGTTTGATTGTTACGTCGATTCGCCCTAAACTATTATTACTAACGTCCTCGTGCTATAATAGTTCAGAGGAAAACTATACTTTATTACAACACACATTGGGGTACAGCGAACTTTATTTCTTAAATAGAGATTCGAATGATATGTCTACTTTAAAATAACGTTGTGGTGTTCTTTGATTACTTAGCAATATGTGGAAATTCATGTCGAAGTCGTAACATGTTCTGACATAAGGTTGCTGAAATGTAGGGAAATTGTTAATTACTTAAGAGATATTATCCACGAATGATCGAAGTACATGAAGGTTCACTAACACCTAACATATCTATAATTACATGTATGCACCTCATCACGCATTTATAACGCATTTATTTTGGAACCATGCATTATGTTCTTTTTAACATTACCTTGTGTCTCGACTTGAAGCTTGTTCCACTTGTGACACCGATTTTAAGAATACATCAAGCGAAATTTCCCATGGTGAGTCGCCTTCAGTTTTTATAAAGTTCTGTAAAGATATTTTATCCTTTTTCAATGTCAAACTCTGTGATCAGTGATATATACAACGAAATTATTCATTAACAGAAGGCTGAAAACAGCAGATGTGTTTCAAATTGTTTCATTATGACACATTGTCGCCGTTTTTCTATGTTGGGTTTGATGATATTTCAACTCACTTTATGATCCGAAAGTCAAACATTCAACGCCGCATTTGCAAGATATGATATCTCTCAAGAAAAACAATAAGTGATTAAGTTAGACTATTGCAGCGAGCCTGGCTCTGAGGGATTCGGTCCAAAAATTACAAAAATTATACCAATGAAGATTGAATCACAGGCCCATTTAAGCGCAAATATGTTCCGCAACAGAGACGAACGACCAGTTTTCCCTATGTAAGAACGTAGGACGTTCGCGCATTGGGAACACTGGTCGTTCATCTATGTTGTGGAACATATTTGCGCTAAACTTGGCCTGTGATTAAATCCTCTACTTCTCTGGCTTACTCTTTTACTTTATCTACATTGTGGACCGACCTTGACCGCTTCTCTGTTTAGTTTATATCCACAAAGTTGGACTACTTTCTCACAACTCTCTAGAGTCAGCGTCCCCCGTTCTGTTCCTTCTGTCTCCGCAACCTGGGAACATAGGTAATAATTATCCTTATCACTCACCTGTTCAAGACATAACTGTTTGGTAAACTTGAAATATTACTACACACTGTGATGTAACACAGTCTGAATAAATTCGACCGTTTTCCGTGGAATAAAAATTGCAAAATATTGCATCTACCGGGATACGAACTCATATCAGTCGTAGGTTCCACGCCAAACCGTCTGATAACAGCCCGTAGACTCCCGTGTTCGAGCGCAATTCAGGTAGCCAATCAAAAGACGTCCAACAAATGCTTTCGGTGCGAGAAGCTAGGGGCAGATAACTCTAAACAGCTATCCTTTGGTCTGTTCCGAATGCTTTCAAAACAGTGACCGTTTAAAAACTACGTTGTGATTGGTCAGCTATTTGACTGTGCTAAACTGGTTCGGAACATTCGCCTATACGGGGTGTTCTCAGACCTTGTGGAGAGGACTCTACAGAACCTGTTCGTATCCAGGTAGATGCATAATTTTACACATTTTATTCCTCGGAACAAGGTCGTTTTTAATCTATGCTATGATATTACATCGCCTGCTGCCGATTGACGCGACATCATAACTGTATTTGACGTCAAACTGTCCGCAAACATCCGCAATGATGGACTTCCAAGTACCGTATTCCTCTAATACAACCTCGGGGTTCTATTTCATTCAGCGCCCCCTACCCCCGGGTTCTATTAGAGACCGTGGTTGTATTGGAGGCCGGGTTATATTTTTTTCCGACATATGACGTTTATAATCTTCTTGGGTGACTTACTGGAAAGGTGATCTAGTACTACATATCTCGTGGCATTTCTGCTGAAATTCATTTGTAAAAAAACATATTGTTTTTAGATGGAATGGATTTACCCCACCCTCTCATTAATACACACATTATACAGTCGGTGTGAAATGTTTTCTATCAACATGAATTGTAAAAGGAGAATCAACTGAACAAGACAGATATTTGTTTTGATTGACCTGTTATGCTGAATCTCACACGGTCACACCAATTATTCCCCTCAAAACGAGTGTATAACTTGTTTATATTGAAACACGGGGTATTCAGTTGTTACCTAAATCCGTGTTCTAATAGAGACCCGTGTTCTATTGGAGACCCGGGTTGTATTAAATTCAGCACCCTTTACCCCCATGTTCTAATAGAGACCCGAGTTCTATTAGAGGAAATACGGTAAGCGTCAGACCAACGATTGTAATCTGATGTAAATCAGCATATGATAAATAAAATACTCGTGAATGGTATTGCTATCTAACTCGCTTTCGCTCATTAAATACCAAAGCACTCACTCTTTTCATAAATATGGTATTAAACGTAGTTAAGTATTCTATAACTAAATCTAGTTTAATATATTTACAATGTAATTAATTGTTCGCTTTCGCTCATTAAATACCGAAGCACAGACTCTTTTCATAAATATGGTATTAAACGTCGTTAAGTATTCCATAACTAAATCTAGTTTAATATATTTACAAGGTATTTGTAATGACATAAGCCTCTGCTGCTGATGACGAGATATCTTAATCGTCAAGATTTGACGTCACAAATTTAGCGGCGCGACCGTAATGGTTATGTCGTACTTCGAACTGACCGTCAATGTAGCTGAATTTATATAAGCGAGTCATACGCAAGACTAAGTGAATTATGCTCACATACCCCACCTAAACTTTTCAATAGTGCAGCATCTGTAGCCAGGTTTATGAATTAATATTGTGAATTCATTATACATCCTATAAAATCAAATAAATGTCTCAAAAAGGAAAACTAAACCTTCGAGGAAATACATTCTATTTGTGGTTCTTTAGAGTAAAGTAAAGTTCTCTTTGGGTTTGGTGTACACTAGTTAGGCTAGGATTTTCCCGTCCATGCTGGTATATATAGCCGCAACACACCCAGCAGTTGGTGTGTGTCTGGGTGCATGCATTGCACGTCTTCTCTTCCCTCACAGTGCTCATGTATATTGGTGGTCTTGAGGTGGGGAGTTGTCCTCAGGAACTCGAGTCTTGGTTCGCCTACATCCTAAATGGTACATCCATTGTGTTGTTGTGGGTCACATATTGCAAACGTTATAAATGGCGTTACTTTATCGAGAAGTACCGTCTGTTACAGAAAACTACCATTTTGATGATAGTAGACTTAGCATATTGACGATATGAAGCTAAAACTAAAAGTATTGATTTCTGATCGAAAACCGGACAATGCACCGCGTGTTGCGCGCGTCAATGAGTCCAACGTAATTTGGGAATCTTATCTATAACAGACAAAAAGACAAATTTGAGTTAATAATATTTTATAGGTCACATAAGTACTGTGCATGTAAATTGGACGTGCAGTTTCGGTTTCTGCACATTCATAAAGATGTCACTCAATTTGAATTGGAAACTAGTATTTATGATATATTTGGCGATTGGGGATAGATATGCAAGCTGAGTGAATTTATTTGTATTGTAGACAGCACATGTGGCGAGTTGGAACGTATTAAAGCCAATGTTTTTCATGAAACACAATGGATGCACCTTTATTTTCCATTGTTTACGGAACATGTAAATATACACTTTACTGGGCATAAGGATTTAATCATCGACAGAGTATGTATTATTTGAGATAAATCAAAGGGCATTAGGTTGAGGGGTATACTTTAATAGTTTCAAACCTGTTTTGCTTGATATGTATATGTATCTATATTCTTGAAGGACGATTTGACGAACAACGCCATCGGCGAGCTACAACAGACCGATAACCTCTCTGAACTTTTGCATTTGTAGTGCGAGATGTGCCAAAATATGATATTACAACTCAGTGCTTGTGTTATTTTCCTTTTTTGTTATAGTTGATATATTTATGTAAAACAAGGATGTAATAAACAGGCCCCCCTAAGTAATTGAAGGAAATGCGTCAATTTTGAAGAAAATCCATCCAAATTTGAAAGAAATGCGTCCATTACGGAAGAAAATGCTTCTTTTCTCGAAACAATCGCAGCAATATCGGTGAATTCACGGTAATTACAGAAACAATCACTCTGATGTTGGAAGGACCAACATCCCTATCGGAAACGACATCGGCCATTTCCGTGAATTCTCGGTCGATGCCGGAAATGCACACATAAAAAAATGGCGTCGGAAGAATGTTCTTCTGCTTCGGTGAGTAATGTTTTTACTGATTACAGTCCGTACTTTACATGAATCGAAGTTAAATTACTTTTGTTGAATTCGTCTTGGTATAGGGAATCAACAAGACCTTAGGTTACTGTCATGAAAATTAGTAGTTACGGTGCTAATGTTAAAACAGTTCGCGATTCGCCGATTGTTTACATCGAAGCCAGGTGAAGCCGTATCGCTAACAGAAAGATTAAAAAGCATAGATGATCTCTGTAGCGTGTAAGACGTTTCAGGGTTATTTCATAAGTAATTAAGGACTTTAGGAATTTAATTTCGTCTCTTATATGTGATAATGCGAATCCTAGTCAATGGGACTGTTTATTAGGTTATTTATCTGTTGAATGTATGACGGCCACTTTTCGCCAACTAGAATCCGGATCATGCAGCTCTATGTCTCGTTTTTATTCCATTATTCGGACGATCTGGATAAGTTATTTATATTGTTTAGAATTATCATCAGACAAATTATCGCCGTATTCCATGGTGCCACAACTTCGAAATGTATGTCAAATATATAGTGTAATCATATTCCCATAACATCTGGAATAACTTTAACTCTAACAGCTATTTATCACATATTCATTAACGAATAAAGAAGATAATAATTTTGAGTTTAATGTAGATACAACAGTTTTGTATTTTTTTGTTATAATTGTTGGGATAACAGAAAAAAGGTTTTGTTTTACAAGTCATTTCCGTTGCTGCTCTCGGTGAAGAAAACCCGAAATAAATAACCCACTATAAGCAATCCCAGCGACATGGATTCGCATATAAAGTGACGAAATTATCAAAATTAATGTCCTTAATTACTTATGAAATAACCCTGAAACGTCTTACACGCTTCAGAGATCATTTATGCTTTTTATAGTCTTTCTGTTAGTGATACGGCTTCACCTGGCTTCGATGTAAACAATCGGCGAATCGCGAACAGTTTTAACATAAGCACCGTAACTACTAATTTTCATGACAGTAACCTAAAGTCTTGTAGATTCCCTGTACCAAGACGCATTCAACAAAAGTAAATTAACTTCGATTCATGTAAAGTACGGACTGTAATCAGTAAAAACATTACTCACCGAAGCAGGAGAACATTCTTCCGACGCCATTTTTTGATGTGTGCATTTCCGGGATTGACCGAGAATTCACGGAAATGGCCGATGTCGTTTCCGATAGGGATGTTGGTCCTTCCAACATCAGAGTAATTGTTTCTGTAATTACCGTGAATTCACCGATATTGCTGCGATTGTTTCGAGAAAAGAAGCATTTTCTTCCGTAATGGACGCATTTCTTTCAAATTTGGATGGATTTTCTTCAAAATTGACGCATTTCCTTCAATTACTTAGGGGGGCCTGATAAAACAAATATTTTTATTTCGTAAATTGTGTCGTTTTATAATAAATGCGGTACATGCATCTGCATGACTAACTCGTTTGTTTATATTGCGGGAACGAGCTACCGGGAAAGCACCGTTCTGTAATCTCCATTATTTTTCAACCTAATTTTGTAAATTAAGTTTTCCTGAGCCATAACCCGGGTTTCGAATCCCGCAAGGGGCTCGGCAACTTTGTGTGCTGTAGAGAACTTCATGCACTGATGCGTTTGCGTTCAATGTTATGCTTCACTGAATTTCAGCACAGTACCACCCATTGTTCCAGCCGATACTCGTAGGTTTCATCGCAATGTGTAACCACAATAACTTGCGAGCTTTCTACCTGCACTAATACTTACTGCCGTGATATAAGTGAAATACCATTGAAAGCGGCGTTAAACCCCAAATCACCTTACCATTAATTAATCTTCTTTCACGTGAACTACGCTTTACCCTGCATTTTTGGAATTCGATATACTCAATTATATCTGGGGGCGGGATAGCGCAGTGGTTAGCGCGTTCGGCTTCGGATCAAGAGCAAGAGGTCCGGGGTTCGAATCCCGCCAGGGTCACGGAAACTTTGTCTGCAGTAGAGAACTGTTCTACACGCAGTAAGGTTTGGGTGCAATTCTACACTGAATTTCAGCGTACTGCCACCCATGGTTCGCTAGTTCCAGCCGATGTTCGCAGGTTTCACCGCAATGCATAACCACATGGCACTGCGGGCTTTCTCCCTGCCATAATACTAGCAGCCGCAATATAAGTGAAATACTCCACCTCACCTCAATTATATCTCACTCTCAGACTATGGCCACATTGTGAGCTATAGTCGAACTAGATTACTGCTGTTGTATAACTTATCCATGCCCTGTTGTGTAGTCTATTTAGGAAGTATATTGTGTATCAGATTACTAGACGTGGTTAATACTTATCAGTCGTCGAGTTTACAAATGCTGTTATAGGTAATCTAAATAGGAAGTATTGTGTTGGCCGAGTAATAGTCATATTGAACAACTGTTAAAGGTACATCCATTGTGTATAATCAACTTTAATTTGTCTTTGATACGTTCCAAATCGCCATATGTGCTGTTTACAGTATAAATTCACTCAGCTTGCATATTCATCACTAATCGCCAAATTTATCATAATTACTAGTTAACAATTAAAATCGAGTAACATCGTTATGCATGTATAGAAACCAAAACTGCACGTCCCATTTACATATACAGTAGTTATATGACCTATTAAACATTATCAAACGAGATAGTCATGTCAGATTTGTCATTTTGTCTCTTGTAAATAATATTCTAAAATTACGTTTGACTCATTGCCAATCGGTTTTCGATCAGAAATCATTAATATTACCTTGAAAATTCATATCGTCAATATACTAGGTCGACTATCATCAAAATGATTGTTTTCGGTAACTTCCCGATAAAGTAACAAATTGTATAAAGTTTGAATATGTGACCCCTAACAACACAATGGATGTACCTTTAACAATCGCCAAGCAGACCAACCTGTTTCAACTGACATTTCCTTATACAATGTATACTGCAATAAAACCAAGCAGACCAACCTGTTTCAACTGACATTTCCTTAAACAATGTATACTGCAATAAAACCAATCTAGTTAAAACTATGTAAAACGTTACTTATGTAAGTTACTTATGGGTCTTTAACACTATATCTAGTTCAATCTAGACTGAAAAGAAACCCACCTCTTGTTCATAACACACATTATCGCATTCACAATATTGCATTGTGATAGATAGAACTGGTGAATATTGTGAAACACTTTCATAATGATTTCGTGTTTCGTTCCAGACAGTCTGAATCACAGGGGCGTGTCTCGCTTAGAAACCGTGTTTGAAAGACATATACCTAATATAGACCCTACCATATTACTATATACGCCCCTGTGGTCTGAACACATACTTTGATGAAGACCAGCCTACCTGTTTGAAGAAATCACTGTACAGTTGTTGTTCCCTGGTAGTGAGACGAGACATCTTTGTTTAATCTCTTCCTCTTGTACTCCAGTCAGGCTCGACGCATAAGTTGAAGAGCCATTGAGCATATATACCAGTATTAAATATTTAAATGCAGCAATAAAAGAAAGTATTGTGCGTATTATGTCAACGGTATTTGATATTGAATAAAGGACATAAATTGCATGTGTGTGGGTTCGTTGTCGAGATAAGAGCGCAAGCCCTATCCGCTTGCCCAAGTAGTTTCCGCCATAAGGATACAGATACTGTAGTTTATACACAATTAATGTACAGACACAAGGAAATAGTGACTTCTATATCGGTGACATGTTGCTTTGAATACTGTTCCTCTAACTGGTGTTTTGTATATATTAGACGTTCTACAAGATTTGGTTTATGTGCAACGCTACACTGAATTCAGCGCAGTACCATCCATGGTTCCAGAGGCTTGATAACGCAGTTGTTAGCGCGATCGGCTTCGGATCAAGTGGTCCAGGGTTCGAATCCCGGCAGGGGCACGGTAACTTCGTCTGCAGTAGAGAACTGTTCTACACGCGGTAAGGTTTGGGTGCAATGCTAAACTGTACCACACATGGTTCGCTAGTTCCAACCGATGCTCGCAGGCTGTTCTATCTGAAGAAAAACATAATCTCAGACTCAGGGTCATAGCAGAGCTTATTTGTTTCTGACATTCAGCTATATGAAAATATCAGGGGATACTTAACTTTTTCCTGTGTATATATATAAAATATAGCGAAAATCTAGATAAATTTACATCAAACTTGTTTTATGATCTGAAGAAAAAAACTATTTTTTTTACCCCGTAATGTGTAGATTAAGTAGATCTTAACCAACTATTGGCTAATGACGCCTTCAGTATTTCCCCGAATACAACCTAGGAGTTCTATTTCGTTCAGTCATGATCCTCTTAATTCCGGGACCGTGTTGTGTTTGAGAAAATACGCAAGGCCTTAAATTCATATTCGAGACCCGAGTTGTATTCGAGACCCGAGTTATATTCGACACGGGGGCGGGATAGCGCGTTCGGCTTCGGATCAAGAGGTCCGGGGTTCGAATCCCGCCAGGGGGCACGGCAACTTTCTCTGCAGTAGAGAACTGTTCTACACGCAGTAAGGTTTGGGTGCAATGCTACACTGCAATGCTACACTGAATTTAGTACCACCCATGATTCGCTAGTTCCAGCCGATGCTCGCAGGTTTCACCGCAGTGCATAGCCACATGGCGTTGCTGGCTTTCTCCCTGCCATAATACTAGCAGCCGCGATACAAGTGAAATACTCTTGAAAGCGGCGTTAAACTCCAACTCACTCACTCACTTATATTCGACACAAAACACAAAACGGTAGACCAATGCCTCTCTGCAAAATAGACCCTTTGGTATTTTGAACGATCACAGATCCGCGGACTCACTACGTAACCGAGGCTAGCTCATTGACCCTTTGACCACCCCTGTAGCTCACAACCAATTACGTTGTTAAATAAACACTACAGGTAGTCAGACAGGTAGACTGGTGGATGACAAGTCTCGTATAATGTTTACACAACATATACTTAAATAGAATAAAACGTAAGCCACTCATAAATGGCTTATGCCATACTAGAGTGACAATAAGGTAACTCAATCTTTACACAAACATTAATCAAACCAATAAGAAATCCATGTTTTAAAAACGTGTTAATCATTCGCCAAAATTGTGATAGTGTCCTCAGAAATGCAACTCAGCACGTTTTGACAGTTAAAATCTGAGCATGATATAATGAACAACATTTTAATAGTGAAAGCTAGTTGTAACCGCATACTAGACATACTCCTTAAAAGGTTTTATTAAACATTGATTTGAAAAACAAATCAGGCCGGAATGTGTCATGCGGCAATGGTTAAAATATTGTCTTGGTATAAAACGTAGCAAATGTGACAGACTGTTCATTTATTCCACATCAATATGCTAGACGCCTATCTAAATAAATTTAGATCAACAGTTTTTATATTCGGTTATACACTGCTGTATAGCTAAATGTAAAACTGTCTGCAGTAAAGAACTGTTCTACATGCAGTACATGTAAGGTTTGGGTGCAATGCTACACTGAATTTCAGTGCAGTACCACCCATGGTTCGTTAGTTCCAGCCGATGCTCGCAGGTTTCACCGCAATGCATAGCCACGGGTTGCGGGCTTTCTCCCTGCCATAATACTAGCAGCCGCGATTTAAGTGAAATACTCTTGAAAGCGGCGTTAAACCCCAACTCCCCTCACTCAATCATTTGATGTCGAGACGCTGAAAGTCATTCTGAAGGCGACAGATGCTGCACGTACTCTAACCACGGGGGCTTGTGTTGTTACTTATTCCAGCCGATGCTAGCAGGATTCACCGCAATGCAGAGCCATCCTGGCATTACGGACTTTCCCTGCAATGATAATACAACCGTGAACGCCATCTCACCTCACCTCAACATGGAGGGGAATTAATGCATGTCACATTTCCAAAACGTAGGATGGTCTCAATGCAATACGAGTCACTGATTGTCCAGTAGAGCAAACACTCCAGGCTACATGAGCTACACGTGCAGGGTTTTCATTTATAATTCAGAATACTGAAGATGCATGATATGCGTTTGCGTTTGAATTTTTTCACATTCCGAAACTTTAATGACGACACGATTTCAACTTAGGTATCGTGTTCCTGTGCAAATATCATAAAGTTTCTTCATAATTTACAATTCTACACCGAAATTCAGTTCAGTACCACCCATGGTTTGCTAGTTCCAGCCAATGCTCGCAGGTCTCGTCGCAAGACATAGCCACCATCGCGTTGCGGGCTTTCTCCCATCCTCGATAATCCAGCGCTATTGTTCCGATAAATCTACACACAAGCGCTGGAAAACAGTAAGGGTATTTATCCCTAACCTAGTTACCTCCTCTTGGGTCCATGTTATCCAATCAGAAACGAAACGCAGACACTATCTGCGTAAACAACTCGACCAATCAAAACGCATCACTACCGTTGTTTAAAGAAACAAACATGGCAGCGGCCGACTCACTCGATTACGATAAAGTTTGTAACAAATTCAGCGTAGAAAACCTGACAGAAAATCAAAAGAAAGTTTTAGAAGTTTGTACGTGAGAAGGGTGTATTCATGTCCATCAAAACGGGTGGAGGTAAATGATTAAAATCCCTGTGCTACCAGGCGTTCCCAATCATCTGCGAAAGCCAAGATCCTGACACGAGAGTGCTTGTTATTTCACCCTTGATTTCAAGTGATCTCATTGGTTGTTAGAAAGCAAGCGTTTCGCTGAGTCATTGCGAAGGGAGGTAACTAGGTTAAGGATACATACCCTTACTGTTTTCCAGCGCTTGTGTGTAGATTTATCGAGGATGGCTTTCTCCTTTCAACAATG
Source organism: Gibbula magus (assembly GCA_936450465.1). Lineage (NCBI taxonomy): Eukaryota > Metazoa > Mollusca > Gastropoda > Trochida > Trochidae > Gibbula > Gibbula magus. The sequence goes on along the minus strand of OW388300.1, from coordinate 18,752,061 downwards.
GAAGCAGCCGTGATATAAGTGAAATAATCTTGCACGATTTTGACTCCCGCTCTCCTCGGGGGAAATACAAGAAATCGCACTTGTTCCATAAGCATTGCGAAGACAATCGAGGGGTTGTAGTAACCTTGTGAATACCAATATTAGAAAATTTCATCTTGCTGCCTTTAAACATATATCGCAACTACTACGTATTTTCTTCAAGGTTGAACTTGCTATCACTTTGTTCCTCACTCGTTCAACCTCGTTCAACCTCGTTCAACCTCGTTCAACCTCGTTCCCACAATAGTATGCTCTCAAGGCCACATGACGGCCCCGAAACCAAGGCTGACCTTAGTTTCGGGCCGTTAAGTTCCTGTCAATGAGATTTTCTATTACACCCATTAAATATATCAATGTAAACAAGTATATTTAAAGAGAAACGGTCTATTTCTTGTGGATTGCAAATCTACATAAAATACATGTACAGTAATATGATTGGTAAAGAATACAGCATATGAGTCTGTAGCTCATCAGGCTTCATATGATACATCTTTAAGGTTAGGAAGTGGTCCGTACTAGACATTGGTCAATGAACATGTACAGTAGAGTTCCTAGTCTCTGTTTACGGAGAGGAATAGAAATTGTTCCGCAAAAAACCTGTACCCACGACTTCCCCTTGCTAAATTACTTGGCGTTTTACTTTTGAAGAAGACGAAATATTTGGGGTCAATCTACAATCAAGTCCAACATTTTTTTTTATCTCAAGCAAAACAGTGACTGTGCGTAACATTTTGTTTTTCTTGAGCTTTAAATATTTATTACAAAGACGAAGATGGGTTTACAGGGGTGGATCAATGTACCCACCTATAGGGATCATATATTCACCAAATCTGCAGTTCAAATTTCCCGCGAAGTTTGAATACAAAATCCTTCCAGGCTTTAGTTCTAGAGAACCTACATTGTATCGAAGGGTCGCCAACTCTACAAGTTAAAATCCAGTATGGCCAATGTACGAAATAGGGCCAGTAATTCTTAAGAAGTCAAAACGCGCTAAATTGACAGACCGAAAGTCGAACACGTTGCTAAACAATTAGCCTGTTTTGCCTTTCAGGTCTGTTGAACTTAAACAGTTCACTGAGAACATGTTCTGTAATGAATAAGTGTTAATAAGAAGCTATATTCAGAATAAATAATTATTGTATACATAATAACCATTTACATGGCATGCTCATAATGCATTAACAGTCTGGGACAAGAATTTGGTTTCAAGTAGAAAGTCCCTCAAAGATACGGCTTCGCTGATAGTATCTGGCAGTGGGTTCGTCTATACTTGCAACCAAAGTAGTTTTTACTTGTTGGTACTGCGGGTTTCGCTTGATTCTGAAGTGTTCCTTGGGGCGGGATAGCGCAGTGGTTAGCGCGTTCGGCTTCGGATCAAGAGGTCCGGGGTTCGAATCCCGCCAGGGGCACGGCAACTTTGTCTGCAGTAGAGAACTGTTCTACACGCAGTAAAGTTTGGGTGCAATGCTACACTGAATTTCAGCGTAGTACCACCCATGGTTCGCTAGTTCCAGCCGTTGCTCGCAAGTTTCACCGCAATGCATAGCCAAATGGCGTTGCGGGCTTTCTCCCTGCCGTAATACTAGCAGCCGCGATATAAGTGAAATAATCTTGAAAGCGGCGTTAAACCCTAACTCATCTCAACTCACCTCACCTGAAGTATTCCTGAATGATGATTCGGAACGATATAAAGTAGCAGCTGCAATTCTTGCTCATGTAAGGAGATCCAGTGACTAAATGATTACAGGTAGTAATGACATACAACCTCAAAACATATTAAGACTTCACATCTGTCATAACGTGTCGAACATTGTAGTTCATATGGCTTTTTAGAGAATCTCACGTGTGCTAAAAGTACGTTGTTCAATGGCAAGGAAATACTATAAAGAGGCAATCAGTTCACCATATCTGGTGTGCTGCGTACTTACATGTTATACAAGTAATCATCACGGTCCCTCAAACAGAAGTTCCGTTGCTAAATTAATCTGGTACTTAAGACTTGTTACAATATATAACCAATGGCTTGATAGTCGATTACAAATGTTTTTCGTCCATTGTTGTCTTAAACTCATGTGCTTAGTTATCTGACAAAGTTTGGTTTTCCATACAGCTCTGTGAAAGTTTGTGGCAGTGGTTAGCGCGTTCGGCTTCGGATCAAGAGGTCCGGGTTCGAATACCGCCAGGAACACGGCAACTTTGTCTGTAGTAGAGAACTGTTCTACACGCAGTAAGGTTTGGGTGCAATGCTGCACTGAATTTCAGCGTAGTACCACTCATGGTTCGCTAGTTTCAGCCGATGCTCGCAGGTTTCACCGCAAAGCATAGCCACATGGTGTTGCTGGTTTTCTCTCTGCCATAATACTAGCAGCCGTGTTATAAGTGAATACTCTTGAAAGCGGCGTTAAACCCCAACTCACCTCATGTCATCTTGTTCGTCTGTATTGCAACTCATTCATTTCTTTGTCAACCAGCGAGTTTAGTCGGAATTTTACATACTTGGACATTCACTGGCTTGGAGTTCGGAGCAACTTTAAGTGTTGGTAAAGATGGACGATTCCAATCTTGACCCAACTTCCAAATGCAAGGCATAACTCTTGCCAGTCTGCATTACTGGCTGATTTATCCCTTGCGGTATTTCCCTCGCTTTCTTGTGTCAAGATAGTGAATCTCTGCACCAGAAATGCATAGCGGGCCTGGATTTCTAAAGGAAATACTGCAAGGCCTAAATCAGCCAGTAATGGAGACTGGCAAGAGTTATGCCTTGCATTGGGAAGTTGATCTTGACCATACATGATTTGTGGACTGACATTGCCTCCTGAAGGATCTTAAATGCCTTCAAACCATCAGAAACTGGCGATAGCTTTTCTCCTGTTTTGCGTGTTCTTGAGTACAGTAGATTTTGTCAGTGAGTCTGATATTCTCTTCAAACTTTTCAAGATATCCACTTCGTAGGAGTTGTTTTCTCACTTCTCTTAACTTTCTTCCAAATGCAGCTCGAGGTCTACCTTATTAAATTATCTATTCTAACATTATACAATTACATTGAAATCCAGTTATTTGTGAGAAAATAATTCGCCTACATGACATTATGTTATGGAAGATGTTTTAGTTTTTGTTTTCAAATAACACATTTTCTGGGCATCTTTCTGCCCCTTCTGGGGGCGGGATAGCGCAGTGGTTAGCGCGTTCGGCTTCGGAACAAGAGGTCCGGGGTTCGAATCCCGCCAGGGGCACGGCAACTTTGTCTGCAGTAGAGAACTGTTCTACACGCAGTAAGGTTTGGGTGCAATGCTATACTGGATTTCAGCGTAGTACCTACCACGATAGTTTCAGCCGATGCTCGCAGGTTTCACCGCAGTGCATAGCAAAATGGCACTGCGGGCTTTCTCCCTGCCATAATACTAGCAGCCGCGATATAAGTGAAATACTCTTGAAAGCGGCGTTAAACCCCAACTCACTCACTCACTCACTCACTCTGTCCCTTCTTTTGGGAAAAAAAACAAGACTTCAAGGACATATACCATCGATGATAGTTGATAAAAATAATAGTTTACTGTTGATAATTGTGTTATCAATAGTGTGATTTAATCTTTATATTATTGATTGTAACAAAATTATAACATAGTTTCACTATTTTCATCATTATCGAAATAGCAAACACTAAACAATATCCGTGTTATACCATTTCAAGGATTTGGTATTCAAGGAGCCAAGCGGGTTAATTAGAATGTTACACGGCAGCAAGTTTACTGTTCGGGTCTGTCAGTATGGTTTTTCTAATGGTATTATTGGTAGACATCCCCAGTTGAACCCGGACTTTAGATGAGAGCAGGTGAACACTTAACCCAGGGAGTGGAGCATGCTTTGTGTGTGAAGCATGGGCTGACAGTATAAAAGGGTCAGAGAGTGTGAGATTCATTGCATTTGTCAATGTGAGGTCATGGGGTGCAGTTTTGTTATTGTGATGTTGCCTTTGGAGAAAGATGTACTTTGTAAATGTAAATGAGTGTTTATTTGAAGTTGGTGAATATTACATATTTTCATGGACATCACTGATGTAAAATGTTACAAACATATCAAATATAATGTATTTTGATATATTTTGTTCGTTGAATGTGGTATTTGAGGGAAAATGTTATATGTGACACATTTGATGTATTTATTGTGTGAATTCAGTTGCAACTTTAACCTGGTAAACTGATATTTTATTGCTGGAGTAAAATATACTGTTCGGGTTATTTTATGTATGATTCTAGGATGAAAAATCTGTACCAGGGAGCTCCAGACTGTCTTATCCTGCTGGTGGAGGCAACCTGTGTGTGTAATATGTGTATGGACTGTTATGTTTCGACATGTTGATGTTGCTTGTGTGTCATCATGACTCTGTGCCACTGTGAATGTTTGATGCCCCACCACCTTGTGACGTAATACCGGATTGTGACGTCAGCATGAACTGGTTACCCGATGTGGCTTGATTTCATAACCTGCTGAATATCTTTTGGGACTCTTGGGATTGTAATGTGAATGAACTGTGTTCATTATTCGTGTGTATTGTGTTTCATGGCATGTCAGCGAAATCGTAAGTTACTGTTTTGTTCATTTGTTAGGTGTAGGGTATTTTGTGTCTTAGAATAAATGTTTATATTTCAATTTTGTGTTTCGTTTTTCCTTGTGTGATGATGGGTCCAGCTCATTAAGGTTCTTTTACATGTAAACCATGACATTGGGGGCTCGGCCTGGATTTGATAAACTTTTACAAGGTATTTGTAACAAATTGAGCTGACCTATTTTCCACAGGAAAAGTGAATCCACAACACATATCATATCTGTTCTGTTACTTCTCACCATGTCAAATGTTAAAGAATTAGATACCCTTATTAAGCTAGGTGAAAAGCTTGGTTACTCTGGTTCTGAGCTATCAACTTTTGTTGAACATGAGCGTGCGAAAGGGAGAGATGAGCAAGAACGTTTCAGAAACAGTTTCAGTTAGAACAGAGACAAATTGAGTTGGAATTGTTAATAATAGAGAAGGATGATAAAGAGCGAGAGAGAGAGACAAGAGAGAGCTGAAGTTAGAGCGCATGAGAGAGAGATGGGAGAATTACAAGTTGCACAAGGTCAAACTATTAGCAACCCCTCCTCCCATGTTGAGAAAACTAGACCTAAGTTGCCCCCCTTTGATGAAAAGAAGGACAATATGGATTCCTATTTGAATAGGTTTGAGAGATATGCCGTTAATGTTAATTGGCCAAAGGGAGAGTGGGCGTGTACACTTAGTGCTCTGTTAACTGGGAAAGCTTTAGAAGCTTACTCTCGTCTTGAGGCAGAGGCAGCGAATGATTATGATCTGTTGAAAAAAGCTCTATTGACAAGGTTTAGGCTGAATGATGAAGGCTTAAGGTTAAAGTTTAGAAATTCAAAGTTGGGTAGTGATGAGACATGTTCCCAGTTTACTCACAGGTTGCAGAACTACTTGGCAAGATGGGTTGAATTGAGTGCTACTGTGAAGACATATTATTCTCTATGCGATCTGTTTGTTCGTGAGCAGTTTCTAGATAGTTGTAGTAAACCACTAGCTGTATTTTTAATGGAAAGGAAAGTATCTAGTGCAGTTAAAATGGCTACTCTAGCAGACCAGTATGTAGAGGCTCATAGAGGGTTAGGGTCTAGAGAGTCTAAAGACGGTCAACTTGACACAAAAGGTCTTCAGAGAGATTCTAATCCTACTTTTAGGTCTAAGACATCTGGTGGGCGTAGATGTTTCGTTTGTGATAAGACAGGTCATATGATGAAGGATTGTCCTGTAAAGAAGCAGTTCAAAGGTCAGACCCCTGAGGGGCAGAAAGTTGGAGCTCTTGATGTAGTTGAGTCTTTAGTTATTGGTTCTGAGGGTAGGTTAGGCAATGAGTGTCAATCTACAGAGGTAGGGAACCAGCTAGATGACTCGTCTGTAGACAGGGTTGGTTCCCAGTCTAGTGTTGAATCTCTTCCTGTTATTGGTGCAGCAGCTATGCCAGATAGTGTTATGCCAGTTGTGACAGGGTTTGCTTGTGGTAAACCGGTTTCAGTGTTGAGAGATACTGGAAGTACCACTGTTGTGATTAAACGATCATTTGTAGATTCATCTATGATGGTAGAGGGTGATAGAGAATGTCAAAGATTTGACAGCACTGTGTGTCGGTGTTCCATGGCGACTATTGAGGTTGACACCCCCTACTACACTGGAAGAGTTACAGCTATGGTCGTGGATAATCCATTGTATGATCTTATCATCGGCAATATAGATGGAGCTAGGAGACCTTATGAACCAGATTCTTTGTGGAAACCACGTGATTTGTCTGCAGCAGTGGAGACTCGGGCACAGAAAGTGAAACGTGAGAAACGTGAAAATTGTTGACATTGAATTAGAAGGTATTACAAAAGGTAGAATAGCTGAAGAACAGCGGGTTGATGTGACATTATCTGCTGTCCGCCAGAAATGTGATAAAGGTAAACATCATGATTCAAGGTCTGGAAGTTCTTCAGAATTTGTAGAAAGAAATGGATTGATTTGTATCACCTAAACTTGAAAAAGGTAATATTTTCAAACAATTGGTGGTTCCAAAAGTGTTTAGAGAGAAAGTGTTGAAATTAGCTCATGATTCAGTTTTGTCAGGGCATCTCGGAATGAAGAAAACATTGGATCGAGCAAGGACGATGTTCTATTGGCCCGGCATCCAAGACGACGTGAAACGGTACGTGTCCTCATGTGATATTTGTCAGAGAACAGTTGATAAGGGTAGAGTGACCAAAGCACCTTTAGGTACAGTACCATTGATGGAAGCTCCGTTTAGACTTGTAGCAGTGGATATAGTTGGTCCCATCTCTCCAGTGACTAGCAGAGGTAACCTGTACATTCTGACAATGATAGATTATGCCACTCGCTATCCTGAGGCAGTGCCATTACCAAGCATTGAGACTGAACGTGTAACTGAGGCTATGTTGGAGATCTTCACCAGGGTCGGGATTCCATATGAAGTACTATCTGATATGGGTTCGAAGTTCACTTCCAACATCATGAAAGAAGTAAGTGGGCTTTTATCTATCAAGCAGATCACAACAACCCCTCATCACCCTATGTGCAATGGTGCAGTAGAAAGGTTTAATGGTACACTCAAAAAGACGTTGCGTAGAATGTGTCATGAAAAACCTAAAGATTGGGATAGATATGATCCAGCATTGCTTTTTGCCTACAGAGAAGTGCCACAGGAATCCACAGGCTTTTCACCGTTTGAATTACTTTACGGAAGGACTGTCCGAGGCCCGATGGAGATTCTTCATGAGTTGTGGACCAACGAACAGGCAGAAGCTGAGGTAAAAAGTACGTATCAGTACGTCCTGGAACTACGAGAGCGTTTAGAAGACACCTGTCATCTTGCTGAAGCAGAACTCAAGAAAGCAGCAGGACGAAACAAGAAGTACTATGATGCGAAAGCCAAGCCCCGACAGTACATGGTAGGAGATCCAGTACTTGTTCTACTTCCTACTGATCGTAACAAACTTCTCTTACAATGGAAAGGTCTATTCCCCATTACAGAAGCTAAGGGTCCAGTTGACTATAAAGTCAAGATGGCTGACAAGTCTCGTACTCTTCATGTAAACTTGCTGAAATTGTATGTTGACCGAGAGTTGGATGTTCCAGAACAAGTGGGTAAGAGGTCATCTAAACCAACCTTACAGTATGCATGTGCTTCACTGATTGATATAGAAGATGATTGTGATCTTGTAGAGTTTGAGTTTCCGTCTACAGTCCAGACTGAGTCTAGGAGTGATGTACATGTGAATCCAGAGTTATCCGACAGCCAACAAGAACAGTTGAACAACCTGTTGGATGAGTATTCGAAGTACTAACTGATGTTCCTGGTAGGACGACTATTGAAGAACATAAGGTTAAGCTGACTTCGGATGAACCGGTAAGATCGAAGCCTTATTCTTTGCCATATGTTACCAAGCAGCATGTTGCTGAAGAGATCGACAAGATGTTGGAAATGGGTGTGATAGAGAAGTCAGTTTCACCATTTGCTTCACATATTGTGCTTGTTAGGAAACCAGATGGTTCTTTGAGATTCTGCATTGACTTTAGACGAATAAATGCCAAAACGGTTTTTGATGCAGAACCGCAACCAATTCCTGAGGATTTGTTTGCTAACTTCATCATGGGAAATACTTTAGTAAGCTGGATTTATCTAAGGGCTATTGGCAGATACCGCTTGAAGAAAGTGCATGTGAAAAGACTGCTTTCGTGACAACCGATGGTCATTATCAATTTAAGGTTATGCCTTTTGGAATGGTGAATGCTGCTGCAACCTTCACGAGAGTGGTGAGGAAGCTGTTGGAAGGTGTGAGTGGTTAAGGGAACTTGATAGATGATATCCTCATTTACACTGAAACTTGGGAATCTCACATCGATGTGATGAGAGAAGCATTGAATCGAATCAAAAACGATAATATGACAATTAGGCCGACAAAATGCTTTTTTGGACTGAGTGAAATAGAATTTCTCGGACATGTTGTAGGAAATAGCAGTATTAAACCAGTGCCAGGAAAAACTGAGAATATTCTAGAGGCTACGGATACTACAACCAAGAAGGAATTGCGTTCATTTCTAGGCCTAGCTGGTTATTATCGCCAGTTTATTCCAGACTTTGCTTCTATTGCAGTTCCTTTGACTGACTTAACGAAGAAAGGTTCTCCCAACAGGTTACCATGGCAACAAGTTCACCGGAAGGCTTTTGACACTTTGAAGAAGAAACTTGCATCTGATCCCATATTGAAATTACCAGATTTCAGCAGAACTTTCCACGTACGAACTGATGCATCTGATGTTGGTATCGGCGCTGTGCTTTTGCAGGACTATGACGGTGAGTTTTTTCCAGTTGAGTACGCAAGTAGGAAATTAATGCCAAGAGAGAGAAACTATGCAGTGATTGAACGTGAGTGTCTTGCAGTTGTGTGGGCGATCAAGAAGTTTGCTGCATACATACATGGACAGACTTTTGTGATCGAGACGGATCATCAACCCCTGGCGTACATTTCAAAAGTAAAGCTCCAGAATCCTAGAGTGATGAGATGGGCTTAAAGTCTTCAACCCTACAGATTGACGGTGAAATGTATCAAGGGTTCAGATAATTTGGGAGCAGATTACATGAGCAGAATACAATAAAAGTCAAATCTGAAGATATTTTCCCATGTCAGTACTTGGACGTTTCGCATTATTAACTAGTAATATTGCTCTGAGGGTTAATGTTATCATTTTTGTTTTTGGGTGTTTTGCGTCTTAATATGGTCTTAGTCCATTTTCAGTTCATGAAATTATGTAAGATAATGTATTATCTTCTTAGTGGGGGCGTGTTGTCAGTATGGTAATTCTAATGGTATTATTGGTAGACATCCCCAGTTGAACCCAGACATTAGGTGAGAGCAGGTGAACACTTGTGCCAATGTGAGGTCATGGGGTGCAGTTTTGTGAGTATTTTCATTTGTATTTTCTTATTGTGATGTTGCCTTTGGAGAAAGATGTACTTTGTAAATGTAAATGAGTGTTTATTTGAAGTTGGTGAATATTGCATATTTTCATGGACATCATTGATGTAAAATGTTACAAACATATCAAATATAATGTATTTTGATATATTTTGTTCGTTGAATGTGGTATTTGAGGGAAAATGTTGTATGTAAATAATTTGATGTATTTAATGTGTGAATTCAGTTGCAACTTTAACCTGGTAAACTAATATTTTATTGCCAGAGTAAAATATACTGTTCGGGTTATTTTATGTATGATTCTAGGATGAAAAAGCTGTACCAGGGAGCTCCAGACTGTCTTATCCTGCTGGTGGAGGCAACCTGTGTGTGTAATATGTGTATGGACTGTTATGTTTCGACATGTTGATGTTGCTTGTGTGTCATCATGACTCTGTGCCACTGTGAATGTTTGATGCCCCACCACCTTGTGACGTAATACCGGATTGTGACGTCAGCATGAACTGGTTACCCGATGTGGCTTGATGTCATAACCTGCTGAATATCTTTTGGGACTCTTGGGATTGTAATGTGAATGAACTGTGTTCATTATTCGTGTGTATTGTGTTTCATGGCATGTCAGCGAAATCGTAAGTTACTGTTTTGTTCATTTGTTAGGTGTAGGGTATTTTGTGTCTTAGAATAAATGTTTATATTTCAAATTTGTGTTTTGTTTTTCCTTGTGTGATGATGGGTCCAGCTCATTAAGGTTCTTATACATGTAAACCATGATAGGGTCTCGCCAACTTAAAATGAGAGAAACCAACAACATTGTTAAGACACTAGTTTCACGCGTCACTTCGTTTCTTGGCATCTAACTGTGCTTTCCTATGGAAAAATCAAAATGTCCAGGACATTTAACATCGATGACCATGGATAGATTGATATGTTTCCGGTCGATACTGGTGAAGATGAGGTTTAACTGCAATCAATAGTGTGTTTTGATATGAAAGATATTATTGATTATAAAATGATGGTGATATTATAAGTATTAAAATTATCCTCGAAATAGAAATTAAGAAACAAAATCCTTGTAATACCACTTCAATGACTTTGTTTTTAAGGAGCCAATCTGGTTAATGAGAAAATTACACGGAAGCAAGTTTAGTATTCTTAGTTCTGGCCAACTTACATTGAGCGAAACCAACAATAGTGTTATGACACTATAAACATTATACATTATAGTTGACCGTGAGTAATAAACGGTCACTACCAAAGTCAGTTCTGCCACAACATAGGCCAAATTAAGAAAACTGTCGGATTTCATATCAAGACACATAAAATCATTCTGCACGTACTCTAACCACAGGGGCTTGTGTTGTTACTTATTTATTATGTCGGTAGCTGTAAGCAAACAAATCTTTGGGCTAGGACATTTGTTTTCAGTACTAGAAGACCCTGTGACTTTAACATCAACAACAAAATCCGAATCTGAATCCGAAGCTGCACTGTGAGTAATACAGCAGCTATGTAGAAGACCCGACCATTTGGGTTCGACCTGGTAAAATAGAGCCATTGCTTCTGTAGCTCATCAGGCTTTAAATGATGAAATATTAAAAATTACTTATATGAATACACATACAAGTTTTACAAAATATTACATACAAATTTTGTCAGACTCTCAATTCTTACTTTTCAAGTCTTTACTTCTCTTTCTTAACAACCATTTCTCAAAAAAACATGTTGGAATTGGTATATTTTGGATTACCTCCCTTAGTCTCTGCACTGAAGTGAATGAAGAAATCTCAGTACTGGTTTTTTTTTTATAGATTGGGCCCCTGTTACCCTGTTTGGGGTCACAGGGTCATCAAATTTACATTTTAGGAACCCCATTGGCCAAAGATTTCCACAAAAAATTTCAGCTCCCTCGACCAAGTGGTTCTGAAGAAGGCAAAAATAGGTTGACACCCCTGTGACTCTATTAGTGGTCACGGGGTCACCAAACTACAATTTAGAATCCCCATTTGTTTAGTCTGTATACAAGATTTCAACTGTCTAAACCTTTGTGTACTGGAGAAGGTTTATAAGGTCGTGACTTTTTTTTACCATATTTGGGGTCAAAGGGTCACCAAATTTACAATTTAGAATCCCCATTGGCCAAAGAGTCTGTAAACAAAATTTCAGCTAACTAGATCTAGTGGTTCTGGAGAAGACGAAAAAGAGAAAAGTTTACAGATTGACGGACGGACGGACACTATGCAATGCCATAAGCCCATCGGGCCTTTCAGAACCCGATTAGGGAAAAATCAGACTTTTTTAAAAATTTATTTGAATCTCACCTCAACATGCGTTACAAACTTATTAACTAAATGGTTAAATCTAATAAAATAATTACTGCAATTTCAAACATTTAGTAAAATTGGTTTCAGTACCCGATGTTTTTTTAATGGATATGACAAACCATCAGGTTTGGTATAGTTTTTTCTCACTTTTTTTAAATTAACGTTCTTTAAATTGTAAATGTTGTAAATAATTACGTTTTTGGACAAACAAGACTATATCATCTGTAAGGAGAAATAAACACATTTTTAATCAAATATACACATCTTTTTACTTAGTCTATACTGACATTTACAAAATGAGAAGAAACTAGTGGAAACAGAGTTTCCTTCACCAGAAGTATATTGGCTGACACCAGGTTTTGTACATATGCCGAGAATTCTATTCTATTCTATTCTATTCTTTGAAAACAACATTGTACACAGTAACAATGTATACTCCCAATCAAAATGGTGAATTGCAAAATTTATCTTGAATGTAAATCATACTTTTAATCAGCTGTGCATATAGGGTAAAAATATTACAAGATATACTTTTCCGTAGATTCAAACAGGGAAAACAAGAGAATGAGTGAGCACAGCTCAATCATGATACCCCCGCTTTTAACATTGGTCAAAGAGAAATGTTTGAAAATAGCAAAAGGGCATCAATGTTTAAAATTTTGTATAAACAGACCATTATATATAAGTATTATTAAAGCAGAGTAAGTATTACACTTGTAAGCATGTTTTAGAAGTAAAAGTCGAAAAATTAGAAAAATGGCATATATGCAAATGAGGGTATGAAACATACAAATTTGCAAATGAGGGTATGAAATATAAAAATGACAGATGTACACACCAGTGCTTTCGTAACATTTGAACAATTAGTTTCTGAGTTATGAGTGGAACAAAAAGTGTGAATGGCGAAAATGAAAAACGGAGAAAATTTGCATAAATTATGCAAATGAGGGTATGAAACAAACAACAGGCAGATGTACACATCATGGTGATTGTACATATCAAGTTTCGTAACAACTGGTTTCAGAGTTATGAGTGGAACAAAAAGTGTGAATGGTTAAGTCGAAAACGGAGAAAATTTGCATAAATGATGCAAATGAGGGTTTGAAACCTACAAAAGGCAGATGTACACATTGTGATGATTGTACATATCAAGTTTCGTAAAATTTCAGAAACTGGTTTCAGAATTATGAGCGGAAAAAAAACGGACGGACGCAGACGGACGGACGGACGGACGGACGGACGCACGGACGTGCTGACCGCTATATACCCCCGACTACTTCGTAGCAGGGGTATAAAAACATGATTCACACAGCTCAAAGACGAAGTCTTTGATTGTGATGCGATTACAGGTTCATATACAAGAATTACAAATCACATAGTATGTGGAGTATACAAATGTTGTTTCAAGTGTTTCTTTATACAACTATAATAACTCTACAACAGACATCAAAGCAATTCTACGAATAGAAGTTCTTAGCCACAGTTTTCTATCCCCGATCGTCTCTCAGGTACACATTTGGTAAAACTCTAGTCATACCCTGGATTCATCTACCGAGATAAGTTGGATGAACTCGCTTGTCTGGTCTATTATCCAATCAAATGTCTGCACTAAAAGACGTACCAATGAAAAGCTTCTATCATAAGTCACTTCCGCTATTTCCATACGGCATAACGTCTAGGGTTCTCAATCAGGAAAACTTGCTTGCAAGACTTCTCTGAAAGGCTACAGTGAAGGTCTAGTCAGGCAAGGACGATAATAAACTAGCAGGCCGAGCTATGGATATACACGGTTGGGTCGAGATCTGTCATGTCTCTGGTAATGGAAATGTCGAGGATGCACATATTCATGTTACAAAAACCTTTAGGTGACTATTTAATTCTAAGTCTAGTTTAAGTCTATTCCTAGCAGCTAGATTAATTAATGTTATATATTTAATCACTCACGTGTGCTTTGCAAACTATGACAACTACTAAAACTCCAAGAATAGATGGACTCCCTGTCAATATCTTTAAATATTGAAATTGAAAGCAATCAGATAAATGAAGGAACATAATGAATACACAATAACGAAAAGAAATTAGCACTGATAGACAACAATAAAATCAATATTACCTGTCGCATAAGAAACATTTATAAAATATGGAAAGGGATGTCTAAAATGTCACAGTTTCTATAAATTTTGCACTTATCTCACTCAGCAGATGCTTAGAGTGGCATTAAACGAGGAGACAGGTACACGGGGGTGGTAGGAATTACTGTGTTGAGTTTCTCCACCTGTCTTCACTTCACGTTCGCATATTTTAACTTGACACGTGTTCATCTCTCTGGTTTTGGATCACAATACAGTTGTGTGTCAAACCCTGCTGGTTCACACTAATTGCTTTGTCTAAGTCAACAGGCGAGTTCAGTTGGAATTCGGCATAACTTGAGGGACATGCGCTTGCTCGGCGTCGCAGTCCGAAGTTGCTTGAAGTGATTGTAGAGATGAACTATTTCTATCTTTGCGATGAAGGATGGGTGTTTTGACATCGCCTCTTGAAGGATCTTAAATGCCTTCAAACCATCAGAAACTGAAGACAGTTGTATCTCCTGCTTTGCCTGTTCCTGAGTGTAGTAGATTTTGTCAGTAAGTCTGATCTCTCCATCAAACTTTTCAAGATATCCACTTCGTATCAACTCTTTTTTCACGTTTTTGAATTTTTTACCAAATGCATCTCGAAGTCTTTTTTCGGGATAATTGTCAAATTGAGCTGTGTTTTTGTCCTCCCTATGATCCCTATAAGCCAGGACATACACAAGCTCGTCTCGCTTGAAGAGATCCAAGAACTTCTCTTTCCCGACATTTTCGTATTGTTGTTTCACCGCCTTCTTGTATCCCTCCATTTTGCCTCTTGTGACAATGCGCCACAAATCTTCCAGGAATTCAAAGCGACTGTTGCAGATGATATTCTTGAAGAGAAGATCAGCAGACACTCGGATCTGGGAACATACATCTCTGGTTTTTTCCGCAAGACCTTCTTTCACATGGATCAGGTAGGTCTTCTCTGGAGTGAAATACAAAATATCATACAACTCCACATGCTTCACCAAGATCCTGTCTCCAAGAAGATATCGCATTTCTGCTTTTCTAGCAAGACGATCATACCAGAGAAAGCCTTCATTGAACATCCCCTCCGTCTGGTGGCAGTGCATCCGGTAGAACAGCTTTTTGGTGCAGTCCAAGGGTTCTGTGTCCATATTTGGATAGTTGTCGAAGTTTACTGTCAATTTTGTTTGGATCGCATCAGGATTTTCCTGTCCAACCGTTTTGCACCAATTCTCAAACTTTTTCTGATCCATTGCTGTAGTTGGTCGCTCTCGTTCAGATTTCTTCTTCTTGATATCCCTTCCTGCATTCTTTTCTGAATAAATCCAGGGCAAGGGAAGAATGTTCTGCTCCACTTGACAGCCTCTTTCAATGTTGGTAAATTCTACCTCAAGCTGACTCAGATAAGCTGTTCGAATCCTAAGCCATTTTCCACAGTATCGGAAAAATGACTTTCCATCTGAGGTTCTGACATGTTTCTCCACAAACTGAAGCAGAGGTTCCGACGTCGGTTTTGATTCACTGGCCGTGTCCTTAAACTTCAAGTAGAGCTGGTCGAAGTCATTTTTCTGCAAAGAGTCACCCGGAAATATTTTTTTTATTTCTAAAGCGATTTGGCTGAACAAAGGTTGTTCGTCTTTCCAAGTCATCAGCTTTTTTGGACGGGAGTTGGAACTTTCTTTTAAAAGTAACGAAAAACGGTTTGCATTGTTCCAGGCTTCCAGTTTACGGTGTACAAGTGATATTTTCAAAAGATTGTCATTTTTGATACTATCGATGATGTCTTTTTTCAGTCGATTATCTCGTCTAGCTATGACTTTCTTTTTCTTGACAAGTTCAACATGACTGAGTATGTCAAAACTGTTGTCATCCACTTCCTCTTCTGTAGAACGAAATCTTTTAAAGAATATTCCTCTAGCAATGCGAGACAGCTGCTGGATAATGAAGGCCATGTCGATCAAACTCAGCTTCATGTGAACTCTCAGATAGTTAATACCAACAGTCATTGATACTTTCCGAGGCCTTCCGTCTTTCCTCTGAAAGCATCGAACTCCAAACAAAGAACAATCAGCTTTAAAAGGCATCTTGAAGGTGGTTGTGATGTGACCCAAATAGTCCCAGAAGGACAACTCTGTTCCTTCATTTAGCCGGAAGGTGTTGCTTGAGGAGCTATGGGTGCCAATCAGGTGTTTGGAAGAGAGAGACTTGAGGTTGAACTCCAACAGACGACGTGCGATCCGCTTCGGGAACTCTTCATCACAATCACTTTCAGGCAGTAGAGTATGAGCTATACCGGAAGTCAGGGCGTACATTTCAATCTGTGGAACTGGTGGGTCAGTAGTTGATCGAACCTCTCTGAAGAACAGGATCATGTAATGGATCGTCTGCTTTTCCCCCGAGTCGTTGTTTGTGAGTTTGTCAATGTACTCTGAAAGCTCTGACTTCGAACTTGTTGTGTAGGTACATATTTTGATTTCAAATGAAGCTGGAAATACATCAAATGTATTAGATGGTATCAGTATAGGCCGTTCTTGCAATTTCCCAGTCGAACTGATATATTTTTCGACATGCTCTTCGAGAGTTTCATTTTCTTCCTTCTGTCGAATGATTAATTTGGTAATTCTCATGGCAGGAATCTTTTCTTTTAAAACTTGAGGAGAGAGCTCTTCCTTAAAGGCCACTCCATCTGGCGGCACACTCTCATAACTCATTTCGAACCTGGTAACAAAGATATAATGTATGTTATCATAGAAAATTTGAACCATTGGCTCTGTTTAGCATCAGTTTTAAAATAAACAAAAGGGTTCCATTTTTATTAAGTAGTCATCAAAGTGATAACAAACCCACATTTTACAATCAAAATTGGCCATTGACCGTTCTAGAAGTAGAGATGATAAAGGAAGAACTACTTTATGGATATACAACTTCTTAATTTTGTGTAGCAGAAGTGTCGAAATGTATACCAATGTTGTCAGGCAAATGATACTTATGAACAATTTGCTGATGTTTATTATAGGAATAACCAACGAGTTGCGACAAATACTGGATTATGTCCCTAGTTAACTATTTTGATAAGTGTGTGACGAGTTTGACATAATAATTCACGAGGGACAGATAATTCGTAATTCCGAGCACAGAGATGTTTTTTATTTTATTTTGCTTACCAAGTATCATTTTAATGCTTAAGAATAATCTTTTAATAGACTGTAAAATGTGAATTGTATTCATACGCCTTTCAAAAACGCGCTCACACCTTCGAGATGCGCACATCTACATTTGTACATAGTTTGCAACTTGCACTCTTATTTCAGAAGGATTCTAATGTAACTGTTGAATTTTATTCCAAAATTGGTTTACTGACGAAGTAAACAATTTATTTATATTGCAAACAATGTTGCAAATCGAGAGAAAATTATTAAAAACGTGAATTGACAAGCGCTCTGTTGTAATGCATGACAGGAGTGCAATTGTGTAAGCATGTATCATGAGGTTTAATTTGTAATTCATCAGCTTTGCACTTCGCACAAACGTAGTTTTTACATATCGCACAAACACAGCCTCATCGTGCGACTTTGCTGCTATATTGTCAATCAATATATGGTTGTAGCGGGTGCAGTCGGTTTCTGTATGTTTGACTCTCCCACCCTACCCTTACTTTTGTGATGAGCTATATTGTTAGTTCCAAAGTTTGCCTCACCATTAAGTTGGTGATATGGTGTTTATTATAATTAAAGTTTCGGTATTTAACTGTGTGATTTATTTCACCTTCAGTAGCCTGTTAAACTTAAAATAAACAGTCACCGCCACTTCACTCTTTGTCATTTATTCCAACATTTACGGTTTCACTGTACCAATTTTTAATGGGCTTTCTTTTAGGCAAAATTAACATACATCCACTTAATCTAAATTTTGTAAAACAGGGAATAAACAAAATAATGACAATGGTTTATGACAATATACACAGAAAAGGTGAAAATGAAGCCTAGTTGTCATAACGAACGACAAGCATCATTGTCGACGTAAACGCCAAGGGGATTGGCGTGTATAAAGGGAAAGCACAGAATGGAAGGTTAAAGGTACATTCATTGTGTTTCATAAACTTTTAATTGACTTTACTTACGTTCCAACTCACCACATGTGCTGTCCACAATACAAATAAATTCACTCAGCTTGCATATTCTACCCCAATCGCCAAATATATCACAATTCCTAGTTTCCAATTAAAATTGAATAACAGCATTATGCGTGTGCAGAAACCGAAACTGCACGTCCAATTTACATACACAGTAGTTATGTGACCTATTAAACATTATCAACTCAAATAAGATTTCAAAATTACGTTTGACTCATTGACGCGCGCCACGCGCTCTGCATTGTCCGGTTTTCGATTAGAAATCACTACTTTTACCTTTATATCGTCAATATTCTAAGTCTACTATCATCAAAATGGTAGTTTTCGGTAACAGTCTGTACTTCTCAATAAAGTAACATAATTGTTTTACGTTTGCAATATGTGACCCCAACAACACAATGGATGTACCTTTAAAGGTGCCTACAGTCAATTTAGTGTGAATTTACCTACAGTCGGTGTGGTAGTAATAGGATAGCCCGCCTGTACAGGATTTTGCAATAATTTAGTACTATGTTTATTGTTGTTTTTGAATAGTTACAGTTTATTCTCTCTTCTTGGAATATTGAAAGTTGTGTGCCCTGCATACACGTTCGCATTGTTTTAAAACAATGAGAAGGGTCTAATTATACGTGAGCTTGGAGTTTTAATTTATTTGAAAACTTGTTAACAAGCATTCTCTACTCAAAGCTAGTGCAGTATTAATGATCAACACTGTTTATAATGTAAACAATAATAACCTGTATGAGAAAACAATCCAAAAAAATAGCAAACGTGTTAACGAAGAACTAGTTTGTTCCATTATCAGGGGTATATAATATATAAGATGCAGGTAAATTATATTGACACATAATCCATTATGACAATTTTAATGCGTGCAGAGGTCGTGACATCTATGCTAGAGGAGGAAGACAAGGGATACTTGAAGCTGCATCCATTGTGTTTCATAAAAAACGTATTTGGTTTCATTACGTTCCAACTCACCATATGTGATTTTTATAATACAAACAAATTCACTCAGCTTGCATATTCTGCCCCAATCGCCTAATATATCATAATTACTAGTTTCCAATTAAAATCGAGTGACATCATTTTGCATGTGCAGAAGCCGAAACTGCACGTTCCATTGCAAAGTAGTTATATGTCCTATTCAACAGTTTCAACCCAAATTTGTTATTTTGTCTGTTTTAAATAAGATTCCAAAATTACGTTTGACTCATTGACGCGCGCCACACGTGATGCATTGTCCGGTTTTCGATCAGAAATCGAATCTTTTACTTTCATATCCTCAATATGCTAAGTCTACTATCATAAAAATGGCAGTTTTCGGTAACAGTCGGTACTTCTCAATAAAGTAACATCATTTATAACGTTCGCAATATGTGACCCCAACAACACAATCGACGTACTTTTAACGGGTATCGGTATTGTCTGAATAACCGCCGTCAGACTTGCCTTCACTTTAAGTGTGTCGATACTATGGAAGGGGATTTGTGCCGAAAATTAAGACATGTTGACTTGTAACTTGTAAAGTGTAACATGTCGTTCTCAACCATACAAGTCTCGAAAAGACAAGTCCAATCATACAAAACTAACATTTTAATTCTGTCAATCGTAACTTCGCATTCTCAACTTTACAAAGTTGAAATGTAAATCTAGAAATCGTCAAAGTCGAAAAGTCAACTTGTCATTTTTAATTATTTAATCTAAATAATATGCACATTTAGTAATGTTACAAGTTACGTTTGACAAATGAAAAATGGAAAATGAGGAGTTGCAAAGTCAGCTTTGTAAAACCGACTTCAGCATTTCGAGACTGACACGACTTGCAAAGTTAACATTTCGAGACTGACACGACTTGCATAGTTACGATTGCAATGTTTCAAATCACATCTCTGCACGATTTCGCATTGACCATATTTGGAATATTACGGAAATTAGCGGAAAGGAACGAATAATCCCGATCCGATAAACACAATGTTCAACAATGACTTCTCCCTTGGCAAGCATCTCCCAGCAACTACTAACACATATTTGAAAGTTGCATACTAGTTTTCCCATTATTAGCTAGCATACTGTTGACAAAAGCACATTGACTCAAACATTATAGGAGACCGTCGCTTTTTTCTGTGGAGGAACTGACTGCTAACGAACTAACCGCCCGAACGCTCTGTTGCGAGCCCGGATGGTCGGCCACATATTCAATGTTTAATCATGACCTCCAATTTTTTCCCCAAACATTTTGAAGGGGGGGGGGGGGGGGGGGGGGGGGGGGACAGATACGCCAGATACGTCATATTGATTACAGTAATCCAAATATACGACATCGGAGTTTCAGCAAATGTGCTTGTTATATGAGGAAGGCCAATCTACATTTTCACGTGGGGGAAGGTACTGGTCAAACACAAAAAGGAAAATAAAACATTTGTTTATCTACATTATTTCCAGGGTGACCATAAAAATAAGTATACAGTTCAAAATGCAAGCAGAATCAAAATAAATAATTGAACACATTTAGAGAAAAGTTGTGAATTGTCTATTCATTTGTTCTATATAACACAGGAATAGCTAGACCACGCTTTTAATAAATATGCTTCCTGGTCAAGATTAATATATATGTATTTTGTGATATTATAGTATTGTATGTATGTATGTATGGTTTTTTTTTAGTATACAATAAAGTTGGAGTTAATCGTTTCTTGCTACAGTTTTATATGTATAAGCTAAAACACTCCCAATCCAGAGCAGTGTATTTCGAATCAGTGACGTATTCCCATTTATGATAGTAAGTTAGTTTATCAAAATGTGTGGGTCAAGTAATAAATCTTACATTTGTTTGTGACCCAGAAGGGTGTTGAATTTATTTTTATTTTGCATTTGATTGTAAAAGGGTATACAGGATTGCACAGTTTACACTCGGGTATAATGATGCCTATAAAGAGTTGGCATAATATAAAACTACATGTTTAGTGCCTTCATAAGTAAGACACTCTGTATCAATTGGGTATAAAGAAAACATTGCGTCTTTTGTAAAACCAAAAAAATAACACTAAAAAACAGTTGGTCGGGACATTTTTTCACATTCGATTTTTGTTCGATAATTTATCGACATTTTAAAAATAAATACATGTTGGTAAATACTTGTAACTTTTCAAAATAAACCTTACGTAATTTCAAGTGGTTTCGAAACATAAATTACTGTCAGTGTCACGGACTGCTTTGATTTGGGTCCACAAAATGATTGTCATTTTCCTGTCTCAGCTTTTGGATCGACGCAACACTGGTCACAGTTCGGTATTTGTTGAGGCAGAACTAAAAATCCGTAAGGTATAGCTCAATGAAACATTATTTTCAAATGTTTTCTTAAGTTTCACAGGTATACAGACAAAAGTGAAACAAACATAAAGGATGTGCAGAGCTAAGGAACAACTTTTAAACCTGGAAATATTGTTTAAAAAATCCATTTCGCATGGAAAGAAGGCGTTGTTTATAATATACGAGCGAATAATGTTTGCAACATTAGATACATCCTTGACAATATTTACAACACTTTCTATGGATATTTAAATTTTTGGAGGTACTGTAATGATATGATAATATCAGAGTATATATCGAGAATTTCACCCAAGTGTCTTCTGATATCAAATATATCAACACGAGTTCATTAAAGTTACACATTAACTGTCATTAACTGATGATATAATAGGATTATGAAGATTTGATTTTAGCGTTATTTACAATGTAGATATCGCTTGTCGATGTCGCTTGATCTCACACAAGCACCATCTACTTAGGGAGCCAGTTTTGGATGATAAAAGACGATTGTTCATGGAACTTTCGATTCCCCCAAATTCATTTACGTGATTACATTTATGAAAACATATTGGAAACTTTCTGGTTCAGATTTACAGAAAGAAAAAATATTTGAATGACTTATTTTCATTTTCAGCAGCTCTCTTGTGTAGATCGCTCTATTTATAAATATATACTGAACATCTAAAATGTCACACTCTTAGTACAGTTTCTGGACTTTTCAAACACACTAATCCTTGAAATATGTGTATAAAGAAGCCCATTCTGCAACTTCCAGCCGCATTGTGTTGTGTTTTTCCTTGACAACACATTAATTGAATTAACATTTCTTTTCTTTGAACTTTTAAATTAATAATTTGATATACATTTCTACTACAATGAGTTTGTTACATTAATGACTAACAAACAAAAGTATTAATAGACACGGCAAAGACGTATGTTTAGGGAAGACATTTTATTGTAAAACATAAATCATCGGAACTATTATCTAAATAAAAATTATCATCGTTTCATATATGAATTAATAAAACACATATTTGATTTATTGAAAACAATACGCATGTCAATGTATTCATGAATGGCCATTTTAGTGAAATCGTACGTTTTTTAAAATATTTTTATATCCTGTATATGTTACAGTCGATTACATTCTTAAATTCAACAGTGCAATTATATTTTTGAATTATACAATTCTATTTTCAGTTTGCATTCTATATTCATAATTATTTTCATATTTTGGCATGAAGAAGTTGAATGTTTATGTTTAAAGTGTGAAACAACAGATCTAGGCTTATGATTTACATTTCATACTTGAATTCAATAATGTGATTCTTTATATAGAATTAATGGAATATTAATCATGGACAAATATATTTCTGTCCCACAACAATACACTTTTCACTGCTTCAATTACTAAAAAATATAGTTTGCTTGATACGTAAATGAAAATAGATAAATAAACATATTCAAAACCAAGAAATAATTTAAACTATAGTTGAGAAAAGTTTGTAAAATAATTAAAAGTGATAAATTCAACTCAGCTAAAGAACATTTCCCCTTGATTATTTGTCTGTAAGAATAAGTTTTCAGTTATAATCAAAGTGCAATGCATTTTAATTTTTTTTTAAAACATGTATATGAAGTTCCCTGATTTAGATCATTGCTTTGTGGTACATTTAAAATATTTTAGAATTAATAATAAAGTTATCAACACTGGCTTATGTATTTCTTTCAATTTCTTCTTTCTTTATCAAAACTTTGATATTCATTTCTGAATGCAAAAGACTTTACTGAATACACGTAAAATTGGAGTATAAAAAAGTGAATGTTGACATGATTGAACTGAGAGAAGATAATGTGTAAATGAACGCACAGAAAGTAATTATTTTTTTCGGGTTTAGGCTGTCTATATATGGTTTGTAAAT
This sequence comes from Gibbula magus, assembly GCA_936450465.1. Classification (NCBI taxonomy): domain Eukaryota; kingdom Metazoa; phylum Mollusca; class Gastropoda; order Trochida; family Trochidae; genus Gibbula; species Gibbula magus. The sequence goes on along the minus strand of OW388300.1, from coordinate 18,728,726 downwards.
CTTCAGTTTTATATGTAAGTGTAATAAGTTTTATGATAACGGATCGGATACATTTATCATAGCTTCAATGCCATTCAAGCTATGCGATCCTTTATGTCTGTCAGTGTCATCCTATATTTACATTACTTCCGCATTCGTTTTGCGTTGCAAAAAAATTAATGTTTGTCAAATGTCCTTAAAATTTATTGAGATAATAATTACAATACCTAAGAATTAATTTCAGTTGATATTTTCGATTGGCATTTAATTACTAAGCGACACTATCAAACGGAATGTAAGTGACAGTAGCGCTCCGTGAACTAACAACGTGCGTTTGTTTGTAGGACATAACGAGTTACGTCCCTTGATTTTCAGGGGGCGTGGTCAATTCGTCCAGCGTTGGGCTCAAAATAGACTAAGGGATTCCCCATCTGGGACAGCGGCTAGGGATGTCTCGTTTTTTCGCAAATGCCTCTCGTCCTCGGAAAAGATCGGCAATGTTCGGGAAACTTCCAAATATGGTCAATGCGAATTCATGTTGAGATGTAATTTGAAACATTGCATTCGCAACTATGCAAGTCATGTCAGTCTCGAAATGCAAAAGTCCTTTTTACAAAGCTGACTTTGCAACTCCACATTTTCCATTTTTCATTAGTCAAACGTAACTTGTAACATTACTAAATGTGCATATTATTTAGATTTAATAATTAAAAATGACAAGTTGACTTTTCGACTTTGACGATTTCTGGAATTACATTTCAACTTTGTAAAATTGAGAATGCGAAGTTACGATTGACAGAATTAAAATGTTAGTTTTGCATGATTGGACTTGTCTTTTCGAGACTTGTATGGTTGAGAACGACATGTTACACTTTACAAGTTACAAGTCAACATGTCTTCATTTTCGGCACAAATCCCCTTCCATATGTGACATCATATTATTGTGAACATGATGTCATTCCATGTGTGATATTATCACTGTGTTGAGAACTGAGATCAAGCTGTAGAAACAGATAAATAGAGATTTTTCTTGACCATAAAATTATATAAATAAAAAAAATTATTTGCTAAATCAATGAAAACAAACCGGTTACAAACTACAATTCTTATACCCACAAACCTCAATCCAAATAGTGTTTTACCATCTGTCATGATTATGGATTGAACTAATGACTGGATCCGCCACTGCTGACAATGTTATGGCTTCAAAGTTGATGATGTAACAATGTTATGATGCCATAGTGCTGATGACGTCACAATATATTCATTACCGCTCGAAACTAATTTCATCAACTGGTCTCGTTGGGGTCTTAAAGAAAAGAGCTCCTCTCATCAATTATAAACCCCAAGAGTCATCATGCTTCTATCACCTGTAAAGTACTTTATGACATGTATTCAATGAGATTAAGCCACATTGGTTAGTTATTGTACAATCTATAATATGCATTGTTTGATATAATTGTCTCACACTGAGATATATTAATGCTCTTGTATATATTTTACTTTTAATATGTATTAACATTTGTTAACTTCTTTGTTCACTGCCCATAATGGGTGTTTTCTGTACAATAAATATTTTGTATATTGTATCTTGTATGCTACTTCACTGAGATCACTTACAAAGAAGCTAAAAGGCAGTGTTGTGTTTCAGATTAGTCTAACACTTAGAAATTTTTTTGAAAAAAGAGCCTTTTTTTAATGAAAATTTCAATTCTTACTATCTCCTTTTCAATATCTAATTAAATGGTGATGTTTTCAGAATAAGTACTTTTTTCAAAGTCTGAGTGTAAGACTATGTTTGAGATATGTTCATTCATTAAGATAAGATATCCCGGAGGAAATTTGTTTCATTGCATGCTGGGGATATATGTAACTGTAATCAAGTCGTGTTGACTTGACACATGGGTAAGATTCTCAATATAGAATAATGTTAAATTCTAATATATACTACCGTATATCTGTAAGGTTACTCTCATTCTAGCAAACTATTGAGCTTCTCTGTAATCAGACCTCAAACACTTTTGATCAAGGTTCCAATGGACACGCAGATCTCACTATCACCTTTTATCATCCAAAATTATGTTCCGGTGTATCTTCAACATTGCCGTAGGAACCAGGGGAACTCCCGCCCTCCCCCAACTACTGAAGATTTGCTTTAAGATATTATCAGTATTTCAATGATAACTTTGATTTTGACTCAAATGTGTTATCAAGACTGATAGGTTCCATTTCCAAAACATAGCTAAAAACCTGTTAATTGCATTTTTCTGAAACTCTTTAGGTGTATTATCCATCTGCCTTTTTTTATTTTAAGATGTTAAAATTATCAGTTTAGTTTCTATGTAAAAGGTTGGATTTGGAAAAAGGTACAGGTTAGTTTCCATATAAGAAATTTAAAAAAAGGGTTTATCAGATCTTTTTTAACCTAATATGTGTTAGCCACCTTGTAGCTCAGTTGGTAGAGTGTCCTCTCATCACCCGGAAGACCGGGGTTCGATTCCCGGTCGCGTCATACCAAAAGACGTTAACAGATGGGAGTTGTTGCTTCCTTGCTTGACACTCAGCATTATAAGGACAGAACAACGGTTGAACTGGCGCTACACAGTGGCTGCCGGGTGCGAAATGCACTTGTGTGTAAGACAAATTTCCAATTTACAATGTATTGAGGACAATAAAGTGTTATTATTAAATTAGTTCATTACCGGAGTAGAACTGTTTGTGTTATCGTTTTGAAACTTAATAGGTGGTAATCACTATTTAACGTGTTATCTTATGACTTGTTAATTGTTTTTTGATATATAAATTATTGTGTTTTCATGGAAACGAACTGGACTTTTATTGAGGGATAGGTTTCTTTCATTTCCAAACACAAAAGGTCAATATACCTTTTTAAAAATATGGGCCTTTTATGTTTCAAAACTTTCAAATTTTGATTGGTTTCCATGAAAAGAAGTGAGGCCTGGAGCCATTTTGTGAGGGACCCATACTTTTGTTTCTACTGCTTGCAAAGTTTATCTGCACGTCAGTGTTATAGACAGTAGATACATGTAGGTAGATATATGCATAGGTTCAATATGGACACCCAACAAAATTCAACTTAGTATTTGCATATAAAATATAATCATGTAATAGTAATACTTTATTGTTATACTTAAGTAAAATAATGCATATTAAATATAATAATAATACATTATTATTGTTCAGGATAGTTTATCAATTTTGAAGGAATTACAAATATTGCTAAAGGTAAAAGTTTTTTTTCTGTGTGTTTTTTTTCAAAAGGTGTGCACACTTTTTTCTTCTTCTTTCTTTTTTTTCTTTCTTTCTCTATTTTTTGTTGTTGTTCCATTTCATTTCAAATACATACAAAACAAAAAATATACATGTCATCAGTCTATTGTTGTCAAAGATAAATAATAATAGGTGTCAGTACCAGACTGATGTTAATAGCCACAAAATTGACTACCAATAAAGTGTTTTACATGCCATCATCAAAAATGTTTATCAAATAAAAAGAGTAAAGGAACAAGGTCAGCCATACTGCCGATCTAAGGAAGCGATCCATTCAATTTCAGGTCAAAATGTACGCTAAGAATTGTTGACATTTACAAATAAACGCACGTACCTATCAACTATACATTTCTCCACAAACCCAGCTGATTTCAAACATATGTCACCCCTAAGATAACTTTAGTAGCTCTTCAAACTCGAAAATTGACAACAAAATACTCTCCCCTGAACATTATTCTGTAGTATCACAGTGTTAATAATCACAGTTATGATTAGTTTTCTGTTTTTCATCCAGAAGTAGCCATTGTTTAATATACCCATATATATAGTCCCTAGAAACATTTGATATTGCCACAATTCGATCAGATGAAGACTCACAAACAGACACACCGACAATCTATGATAGGGGCGGCCATCTGTGTTGTACCGGGCAGGCTGACCTTACTGCTCTCTGATTTGTTGAAAATAGCATATTTCTCATGGGCCTTTTATTACTGTTTATTAATTAATGAACAAGTGTTTTTGGTGAAACATTGAATATTTTTTGTGAAAAATAACCATTTTCTACAATATAAAGTAAAGTTTTACCCTTCACCCAAAACTTGGACCTCAAATGAACAATTATAACCTTCGGCCCATGCATGGCCTTATTAGTCACAAAATCACTTTAACTACCTTCGAGGTGAGGTGAGGTGAGTTGGGGTTTAACGCCGCTTTCAAGAGTATTTCACTTATATCGCGGCTGCTAGTATTATGGCAGGGAGAAAGCCCGCAACGCCATGTGGGTATGCATTGCGGTGAAACTTGCGAGCATAGGCTGGAACTAGCGAACCATGGGTGGTACTGCACTGAAATTCAGTGAAGCATTGCACCCAAACCTGACTGCGTGTAGAACAGTTCTCTACTGCAGACAAAGTTGCCCTGCCCCTGGCGGGATTCGAACCCCGGACCTCTGGATACGAAGCCGAACGCGCTAAACACTGCGCTATCCCGCCCCCAAATACCTTCGAACGGCCATTTTAATGTAAACATGCACATTAAATGGCCACTCGATGGAAAATGGAATCACATAGTTCAACCGAACCATGTAAATTCGTTTAATAACTCTTTTTATTGAGTCAGGGGTATTATCTTGCCATTGGTAAAACTTATTTACATTTTTGTGAGAGCACTTTATGTCGGTAAGAAAATCGTGCTACAGCTCCTTTAAGCTTGTCAGCGGGATATATCAAATACCCTTCACAGGATTCTCTTCATATCTGACCAAAAAATATTCCTAGGGAAGATAAAGGGCTGATTAGATTTTGGTGACCTTGACATTATATTTAATACATTTCTATTCTGACATTCCGAGGTCAATGTCTTCCGTAAAACTCGTTTGAACATTGTCACATCACCTTGACAAATCCGCCTACACGGTTTCGTATGCATTGGCGATTGACCAATCAGAATAAACAACTTTATATGAAGGGTAATAACCCTGTTTTTAATGTTTCTCGTATATGCTATCAACAAGCATGACAGTGACACTTTCAGAAAAGGTACAATTTCAACGTTGAAAAGGTGACCTGCAAAATGTGTGCGTTGAAAAAGTGACCACATCGGGGACCAAATTTAACAGGTGGGACCAAAATACAATGACAATGCAGTCACCTTTTCAACATTAAAATTAGGTCACTTATTCAACGTGGGCCCGTTTTCTTCGTTAAACCGGCTCTTATTTGTAACTCTGTTGTTGGGGATTTTCTTTCAAAACCAGTTTACAAATGCAGATACCGTCAACGCCTTCCCGTCTGAAGATCAGACATGATTATAAGTCCTTGTGAGATTTGATGACAGTGTCACAACTATGATATTTTAAGATATCACTACTTCGTTAGGTTCAGTTTGCCATTTTATGTGTTTTAACATCCAAAACTAGCTCCCACAGTATAAATCGTTTGTGTGAGATCAAGCGATATCTACATTGTAGGTATCGCTACAATCAAATCGTCATGGTCCGCATTTGTGATACGTGACAAATATCTTACATTGGTGACTAAAAAACGAAATATATAAAAAAAATAAAAATAAAACTAATTTGGTAGGATTAGAGCGACTGTTTTAAAGTTTAAGGTAAATGAGGGGCGGTGGCTAGGAATTGACAATCTAAGAACCAATTATATACCACATTTGTATAATCCATTATTTCTATAAATTTAATCAATTAATGTCCTCGACATCTGTAAAGTTACTGAACAAGTTATGCCAATATTAATGTCTAAGTTTTAAATTAAGACATAATCATCGTAATAGTTACTATGTGTTTAATCATGTCCTATGTGTTAATCGATTTATTATTATATATTTGAATGCTATGTATTTACTACTGTATATATGTATCCTTGTATTTGGACCGATGGCCTTCGTGCTTGATTTGACTTGACTTGACTTGAATCGCGGTTAATATGGTTTATTATATCAGGGATATTTTGCATCACGTCTATCTTTCTTTTCAGCATGACTTAAAAGTATTGATTTTAAAAATTATTGACTTACCTGTATACATAGGATAAAGTCGATACTACTATACTGCCGTCAGTCTGCCCGGCTCGGCTCGCCTTATCAGTGACGTGGGTCACAAGTGCGTATGATGGAACAAGTTTCCGTGAAATCAAGCTGTAGTTGAAAATTGCATTTTCTTGGAAAACCATTCATCATATGCATGTACCCCTGTAACGCCCTCCCTTTTGATACGTTTGTCATACTTCCTTGTGCATTGATGCATGGTATCACAAACATGTTATTTTTAGGACTTGATTACTTTGTTGTTAAAGGTTCTTTTTTGGACTGTTGGTTGTTATTTCCTCCCATTTCCTTTATAAAAGTACGCATTTCTTGCTTTTGTTTAATAATTTGGTAAATTTGATCGGTTATTATTCATATGCAACGTATCTCCAATTGTTAACGCTACTATCGGGTCACCGTGACATCACCGTCACCAAACGCATTGACTCTAACGTACATCCAACTTCCCAATGCACGGCATAACTCTTGCCAGTCTCCATTACTGGCTGATTTAGGCCTTGCAGTATTTCCTTAAGAAATCTGTGTTTAGAAATCCAGGACCGCTATGCATTTCTGGTGCAGCGATTCACTATCTTGACACAACAAAGAGAGGGAAATACCGCAAAGGTATATATATATATTTTTTATATTATCTGAAAGGGGTATTTCCCACCACGTGCAGGGAAAGCATTCATAAAAAGATTAATCCAAAAGATATTTGTACATCAATGCATATAAACATACATTCAGACTTGTACACATACATACATACATACATCAATACATACATACATACATACATATTCTATACATAAAACCTGTACATACACCCATTGTACATCACCTACAGTTATTACAAACATCTGTACATACATATACGTGCACATACATTTTAACAATATTTTAAATGATATTCGCGTTAAAATCGCATGCAAAACGCGTGTAGTGTAAATCCCCAAATCGTATGCGTCAACACAATGCGATTTATTCGGACGTAGTGTAAACCCCGCCAAACACTTTGTCGCATAAGATTACGCTGCAGTGACCTTAAAGACCACAAATTTGATACGGTTATAGAAAAGTCTGCTACTTGCCTATGCAACTACCATTATGCACTATCTTTTCATCTGCAAAAAATAATGACGACTTAGTTTAAAGAGATATTATTATGTTAATGGATTCAAATTGAAAACTGTGGTAACAATGACTTATCTGATGAGACAAACTTAAAAATTGTGAATTCTGTTTGTACATTTATTGACTTAAGCAAACGTTTCCAGAAATTTGGAAAGCACATAATATTTGAACAAATGTCTTTTAGTTATTGGTATAAGAAATTGTTTCTTGTTATAATGTATGTTACATGTTATAATGTATTAATCCTGTCAACGTCACGGGTATAGGTATTTATATAGGGCTAGCCCTGTTTATCAAATTCCCTTTCCATTTACTATCTGGATATAAATTTCACAAATCACAAGCTGAAATAAACGTAATTTCAGCACTGAATTTAATATTAATTGTCAAGGAACTCCATTAGTGTTTTCTGCCTGGTGAACAGCTTTGTTGCAACGAAAACTGTAACAATTGCGAAAAATCTAACACACTTTAAAATTACATTTGGTGAGGCGCTTTATCGACCTGTCTAAAAATATGTGTGTGGTGGGGCTAACAGCATGAAGATCCACTGAAGGATACTTTGACGGAACCAACAGAAGTTGGGTAAAAAATAAAGCGGAGGCAGCTCTCTCCTCCTCTTTAAACTTAGTAAGTGTTACTTTTCGTATGTCACGTACGAAAAATGTAACAAAATATTTATATTAACATATAATATTTATAAATGTTAATATACACAAAATACTCTGTCATCTTCCTTATTATTATGCAGGAGATTTGGCATATAGAAATATTGAGAGGTAATACCCCTACAGAAAAGGATGTGAATTTTATAAATTATTTTGTGAGCTCTTTATTAGGTTATGGTTCATTAACATGTAATCAGCACATGGGCCATGACATGAATAAGTGTACTTTGTACTCCTTTATTCTAAAAATAGAAAATGTTAATTTAATTTCCAGCGATGGCACATTCACAACGATTGTGGTCACGTTTTTCTTATATACAAGCATATAGTTAAATCGTTTCTTTGATAAATAACACCTGCATTAAATGGAAGTCTTCGATGTGAAGTTTAGTACAGGTTGTAAGCAATTCTGTTCTCTACCGTCATAGATAAGCTTGACTGCTGACAGAACATAATTACGTTTCTTGAAGATCCCATGTAATGCAATTTTCTAAAAAAAATGACATATTATTACCTCTGCGTACATTATATATTGGAATCAATTGAGCATTTGACAATATATGCTTGCAATTGATTATTAAGACGATTTTAAATTACCCATTTTAACAATGCCGCAATCACTGCAGCGATACCTTTAGAAGACAAACCTTGAGGGTGACTGTGATTATAACCCATTTCCGGTCTCGTTGCTATGGTTTATTTTGTTACAAGTGTAGGTGTATTAGCCGATACACCTATACTTTTACATATATACCTACACTTTTTCTGATATACTTACACTTTTTCTGATATACTTACATGAACACTTTTTAATAACTGAGAAATCAATGGAGTAAATTTTCTAAATCATGTATCAAATGATACCCTACACTTTTCCCCGTGGAGCCTTACTCGGCTTGCGCCTCACAAGGGCCCCATAGGTGTAGGGTATCATTCGGTACACTCGGAAAAATTTGGGTATATCTATCACTTAACCTAAGACGAGGGTCATCTGTGACCCGCTCCGAGGAGCCTCATTAATTAATTAATGATGGTTATCACTGTCCTTAGATGAATTTATGAGGTGTGTTAAATCGCCACAACACATGTTTATGCAATAATTATGTAATTGTCATCTGCGGAATTACCTAGTTGGATATCTAAACATTCTTCTTTTTTTTCTTTTTTTTCTTTTCCATATTTTGATATACAGTCAAGCATTTTTACACGACAAAACAAAGGTGCATACATACAAATACATAAATCCAAATTTGGCTGATACAATTCAGCAGGATTATTTTCCAAATAATAAGTGCAGTGTAGACCAGTATTGGAAAAACATTTCTTCTGTTCCTGTTGACAGATAGACATAATTTTATCTAGACATATCGTAATAACGTACAATTTCTTTTTTAATGTATTCCAATTTATCATTGGCTGAAGGTTCTATTAAAAAATTCCAACAGTATAAAGGGAGAAATTCAATAAAGATTGGAAATAAAGATTGGAGTCGACAATCGTTGCCACGCAAGCAGATGTGAGTAGAGTGACAGATCACACAACGTCAGATACTAGCGACTGTATAAAAGAAGCTCGTATTGTGCTGTTTGAAAACATGAATCAAGATAATACAGGTACTCACGTAAACTCTTCAAATTATCAGCAAATGCAAGGAAATATATCTCAAAACATAATGAATTCAACTCACACAAACATGCACATGGAATGCACTCAATGGCCAACTTTCCGCAATCTACAACCGCCGATAAGGTCAAGTCGGTGCAATGATGAACTGCAGCTTGCTTCCATCACTCAACGACAAAAAAAATTTAATTTGAAATTAAACACTTGGAGACTATGATAGGAACATAGGAAAACAGACATACGAAAACAGACTCAAGATTCATTCAAGAAAAGTACATAGTTACAGAGAGTCATTTACGACTGCTTCAAGAAAATGTTGACTTAACAATACATGTGTAGAAGACGTCAATAAGAAGATTGAAAGACTAGCATCTGAACTTGCAAAGCAATCTCACGTTATAACGGACCTTCAAGCGAGATCAATGCCTGACAACTTGCTGTTTGTAGGTGTGAATGAGGAGGCAGGGGGCTCAGAGGCTGAGGACACGGATACGCTGGTGAAAAGGCTGAGGACACGGAGGCGCTGGTGAGGAGGCTGAGGACATGGAGGCACTGGTGAGGAGGCTGAGGACACGGAGGCGCTGATGAGGAGGCTGAGGACACGGAGGCGCTGTTGAGCAGGCTGAGGACACGGAGGCGCTGGTGAGGAGGCTGAGGACATGGAGGCACTGGTGAGGAGGCTGAGGACACGGAGGGGCTGATGAGGAGGCTGAGGACACGGAGGCGCTGTTGAGCAGGCTGAGGACAGGGAGGCGCTGGTGAGGAGGCTGAGGACACGGAGGCGCTGTTGAAAAGGCTGAGGACACGGAGGCGCTGGTGAAAAAGCTGAGGACACGGAGGCGCTGGTGAGGAGGCTGAGGACAGGGAGGCGCTGGTGAGGAGGCTGAGGACATGGAGGCGCTGGTGAAAAGGCTGAGGACACGGAGGCGCTTGTGAGGAGGCTGAGGACATGGAGGTACTGGTGAGGAGGCTGAGGACACGGAGGCGCTGATGAGGAGGCTGAGGACACGGAGGCGCTGGTGAAAAGGCTGAGGACACGGAGGCGCTGATGATGAGGCTGAGGACACGGAGGCGCTGATGAGGAGGCTGAGGACACTGAGCAATTGTTAGGAGGCTAAGGACATGGAGGTACTGGTGAGGAGGCTGAGGACACGGAGGCGCTGATGAGGAGGCTGAGGACACGGAGGCGCTGATGAGGAGGCTGAGGACACGGAGGCGCTGATGAGGAGGCTGAGGACACGGAGGCGCTGGTGAGGAGGCTGAGGACATGGAGGCGCTGGCGAGGACGCTGAGGACACGGAGGCGCTGATGAGGAGGCTGAGGACACGGACGCGCTGATGAGGAGGCTGAGGATATGGAGGCACTGATGAGGAGGCTGAGGACACGGAGGCGCTGATGAGGAGGCTGAGGACACGGAGGCGCTGGTGAAAAGGCCGAGGACACGGAGGCGCTGATGATGAGGCTGAGGACACGGAGGCGCTGATGAGGAGGCTGAGGACACGGAGCAATTGTTAGGAGGCTAAGGACATGGAGGTACTGGTGAGGAGGCTGAGGACACGGAGGCGCTAATGAGGAGGCTGAGGACACGGAGGCGCTGATGAGGAGGCTGAGGACACGGAGGCGCTGGTGAGGAGGCTGAGGACATGGAGGCGCTGGCGAGGACGCTGAGGACACGGAGGCGCTGATGAGGAGGCTGAGGACACGGACGCGCTGATGAGGAGGCTGAGGATATGGAGGCACTGATGAGGAGGCTGAGGACACGGAGGCGCTGATGAGGAGGCTGAGGACACGGAGGCGCTGGTGAAAAGGCCGAGGACACGGAGGCGCTGATGATGAGGCTGAGGACACGGAGGCGCTGATGAGGAGGCTGAGGACACGGAGCAATTGTTAGGAGGCTAAGGACATGGAGGTACTGGTGAGGAGGCTGAGGACACGGAGGCGCTAATGAGGAGGCTGAGGACACGGAGGCGCTGATGAGGAGGCTGAGGACACGGAGGCGCTGATGAGGAGGCTGAGGACACGGAGGCGCTGGTGAGGAGGCTGAGGACACGGAGGCGCTGATGAGGAGGCTGAGGACACGGAGGTGCTGATGAGGAGGCTGAGGACACGGACGCGCTGATGAGGAGGCTGAGGATATGGAGGCACTGGCGAGGAGGCTGAGGACACGGAGGCGCTGATGAGGAGGCTGAGGACACGCACGCGCTGATGAGGAGGCTGAGGAAACGGAGGCGCTGGTGAAAAGGCTGAGGACACGGAGACGCTGATGAGGAGGCTGAGGACACGGAGGCGCTGGTGAAAAGGCTGAGGACACGGAGACGCTGGTGAGGAGGCTGAGGACACGGAGACGCTGGTGAGGAGGCTGAGGATACGGAGGCACTGGTGAGGAGGCTGAGGACACGGAGACGCTGATGAGGAGGCTGAGGACACGGAGGAGCTTGGGAGGAGGCTGAGGACACGGAGGTGCTGGTGAGGAGGCTGAGGACAGAGAAGATGAAACTGGACGAGGGTTACGTCAAGGGGATGCGGTTCGGGAAAGTTCACCGCACATGGGGAGGACGGAACAAACAGGCTCGTTCCCTCGTCGTCAACTTCAAGAATCGTAGAGACAGGGATATGGTGCTGAAGAATTTAAGGAACTTACCGAGGCGACAAAATCATCGGATGACTTGTACAATTTATTGAGTAGGTATGATATTGAAGCCTTAAGGGGTAGTAGCACGTTTTTTGGCAAATTTTATTTTTTCAAATTTCCAAATTAAAATGATAGTTTTGTGTCATTTATATTATAAGCCGTGAACGAAACGGTTTCGGTTCGGATACAATGACGTCATAAGCACAATCAGTTATGACGTCACAGGAATGGTCGCGTCAATTCGACTAGTGGTGGAGGAAAGCTTTCAAGGTTGAGAAACGTTAAGATTTACAAACCTGAATCTTATATTTGATTAAAATCCATATTATCACTTAATTTTATAATATTTTAATAAGAATGAATTGTTAATTTCACTAGTTAGTAAATTTCTACCGCATCGAAAACAACGGAAATGTGATGCGTCATGCCTGAAGGAAAATGGGTTCAACCAATTACCGCATCACTCAGTTCACTTCCGCAGTGTCAAAGAAACATGTTTAAAATACGCTGATAACTCGTCATGGTAGAATGGAGATAAACCTACTGTCTTTTTAACTTTTTGTGAGTCTAACGTAGATTCGATTCCGATTTTTATCATTCGAAATGACGCGTGAGACTTCGAATGATAAAAATCGGTATCGAATCTACGTTAGACTCACAAAAAGTTAAAAACACAGTAGGTTTATCTCCTAAATAAACCGCGATCAAGGCAACTTCCTACCACGTGCTTGGGATTCACTCATCTAGAATTTCTATCTCCTGTCGGAGGAAATATCCGAGGAGAAACCAACCAAAACCAAATCCAAGTATCCCTATCTTCCCCTCCTGTCGGAGCAAATTATCAGAGGAGTCCCCACCAATCAACACCTATCAGCTCCAAACACCATGCAACAACTTCAAAGCCACACTCATCAACAATTGGCCTCTCTTCCAATCAACTATAATTATTATTTGTTTAACAATTTCAATAAAGCCAATCGGCCTTCCTCGTTTCATCGTGTGTGTCTTTGTACATCTACATAAAGCCTACAGGCCATTGTTTATCTACTTACTCCCACTCACTTTTGTATTGGAAATCCTCACTGTATACCATTCTCATGCTTCACCCCATCATGTTTGTATTACAAATCCCCATTGTATACCATTCTCATGCATGTTAATCTCCCCGATGGAGGTTCCTCACCATTGTTTTGTTTGCTATATAAATGTACCATATTTTGTTATTTCCTTACATTCCACCTGTAGAAGGAGTGAGTATGTACTCCAAAAACGTCGTGTTTTTTCACATTAAAGAAGTTGTTATCCAGAAAATCTTCCTGTTCTTCTGATATCTACATTGTAGATATTGCTACAATCGAATCGTCATAATCCTATTACATCATCAGTAAATGGCTATTAGGGCTGCTCGATTTGTCCGCTGGCAAGAGAACCGGCGTGTGTCGGTTGCCGGTTTCAGCGGCACGCCTGTTATTTGACCGGCAAAGCTTGCCGGTTTGCCGGCGGCGTACGCCGAATGCGCCGCTTCCAGGTGCCAGGCAAATTCCAATGATGATAGGGAAAAACATCTCCATTATTTAGTTTTTATAAAGGAATTGTCAAAAAGGAATTATTAAGTGTAAATTCCATCACTATACGAACCTCGTGAGTTTTTTTAATATAATTTTTTCTTTAAATTGTATTTCTATGAACTGATTAAATATCAAAATAGAGGAACCTTATAAATATTTCAGATATTCATTAAATTATAAGCATTCATTTTTATCATCTCTTAAATTTTACATTGACGATAACCAATTATTTTCCCAGTTAGTCTACTCTTACACGTAGCCTACAGATTCATGAAAATAATATTGTTTTTATTAATACAGATCTAGACTTTCTTCATGAATTATACTTTTTTTAAAGATATTTACATACAGTATTGTATGGTAAAACCTGTTTTCTTAATTCGTTATTTTATATATTAGATCTTGTGTTCACAGAATATAATAATTATTTAAAACCCACATACCACATTGTAAACATAATTTGAAAAGCGTAGTCTAGAATATTTATTTATACCTTTGGAGTAAAACATTGCATTTCAGCACAGATCTAGATTCTACAGCTTGTCTATTCTGTCATTTTTTTTCGCGGACGTCTTTCCATGATGCTTCTGTGAGTTATATCCCCTTACATATTTACGTTGGTAAAGACGTCGGTGAACGTCTCCATGTTCCTTGTGGAAAGTTAGGATGTGTTGATAAAGTGAATTTCACTCATATAAAACAAATGGTGAGTACAGTCAGATTGAAGCCGAATTTGTTAAATAAATCTAGATCTATGTTACTTGTTGTTTTTGTGTCAACGTTATGATAGAAACTGTATGACTTCAAAGTCCAAACTGAAAACGTGTCAGAAAAGTGCGGGTAAGTGGCATGTTTTCGTGTATACAGGGAACATTTACGATATCATTATCGGTAACCTTGGTAGCCTACATATAATTGCATCTCCAATGAATTGATCAACAGAGAGTTTCTTGTAGTGTGGTGTGGAGATAGATCTGGACATGTTTCAAAGCATACATGTGTGAATACACAACCACATCTGCATGGAAGTAAACACAGAGTTTTAGATCTATTTCATGAGGAATCGGAACATGGAAAACATACATTGAACTTAAACCTTGGATAGAATACGAAACAAATACGGAAAAGTTTGAATAACGCTATAAATATAGTTCAAAAGTTCATTTCAAAACAGCACATTAGACTGTGTTATCTGTAGATTTATTGTATGTTGTACATGATTCATAATATATCTGTATGTTTTAAAATCCTGTCATAATACACTTCGAATTGTTTCTTTTTAAAACATAACATTTAAATAATATCACAAGAAATTTTTATTGTGGATCAATCAAACAAAAATTTATTTTCAAAAATCGAAGCGACTGCGATTACGGACGCCGCCATGTTTGTTTACGCCGGGTCACTTCATTTGCATAGTTACTGGTCACGTGACCAGGCTACGCCGCCGGCAAACCGGCAAGTAAAACCCGTGACAAATAGAGCAGCCCTAATGACATTACAAGGCTTTGACATCACTGAGAACAATGCTATGACGTCACAAAGTTGATGACGTAACAATACTATGACGCCATAATGCTGATGCAGTCACAATGCTATGACCTAACTGAGAGCACTGCTAGAAGATTTGTGTTCATTCTTTTGCTAATAATTGTTGAAAAATGATTTGAATGAAAAATAAAATCTCACACTCGTGTCTTCTGATATCAAATATGTCCAACCTCCAAGTCAGGGTGCTCTACCTCCGATTGGCTCTACGGTAGTGGCCCTGCCATCTTTCATGGGGGCATTGTTGTCAACCCAGTTGACAACAATTGAATATGACGTCACGGATAGCCAAGAACCAAAGGCTTAGTCAACATACCAAGCAATCGGTTCGAGAGTGTTACAGTGCGTTAGGCGTAGCAATATAAGTATTGTTGCTGTTTTTGGTTAAAAAATATCATGTTAAATGACCTCGGCAATTGAACGAAAAGTTTTATTGTTTCAATAAAGCGATAGTAACCCAAATACAATCACACAAATATTCGTTTAACGGCCTCTTTTCCTGTGTCGCTGTACGGAGTCGTAAAGCGAATCCTAAGAGTTAGAAGTTTCGTTTTGGAACGTGACAGCAATCACTTGCTGCACGCGCTGTATTAGAGCTTTCTCATCCGAACACCTTCTGATGGCAGCGAGTATATTAGTGACGTCACGGAGCGGTTACTCGCTGTCTGGAGCTAGAAATATGTCAACACTCGTTGATTCAAGTAAAACTATCCTCGGCATGCCTCGGATATTTGTAACTTTAATCAACTCGTGTTGATATATTTGATATCAGAAGACACTTGGTTGAGATTCTCTATATGTATATTTGTATAGTGTATATATGGAAAGAAGGGTCTGTTATGTACAATGAACATGATTTTGATCTCTTTGATTTATTGCAGGAATCCTATATTGATTACAAAGGATGTGGTGAAGTGTTAATTGTGGGTGATTTTAATGCTCGAGTCGGTACTCGAGCAGATTTTGTTGTGAGCGATTTCTTCAATAGGAATACAGATGATATAAGTTACAAGGCTGATGATATGCGGAGAAGACAATCTGTGGATAAGAGGAGTAATTCATTTGGTATCCAATTATTGGATCTGTGTTTTGCCACTGGTTTAAGAATAGCTAATGGTCGTATAAATGGATGCTCAACAAATTTGTTCACATTTCAGAATAGAAACGGTACTATATGAAGAGGGTCGGGAGTGTGTTTTAAGGTGCTTGACTTTAATGCAAACATCGACCATGCGCCTGTGACATTGCAGCTTAAGCGTGTTAGACAGAAACCGAGCTATGACGTCATGGAGGACGAAATACGTCACATCCTACTAGTTGCAGGGAAAGTAAACACAGCGTTTCCGAATCGACCTTTTAGCACATTTACAAGTTCTATCAGAAGCAGTTGACACGTGTGACCAAAATAAGCTACACGAAGCTGTTGAATATGTTACTTCTGTATTATTCAATGTTTCAAAAACTTATACAGAGAGGAGATGTCGCATAAATGCTTCTACAGGTTTTAGTTCAGTTACGAGTAGGTTTCAAGATGCACAATGGTTTGCCTCTGAGTGTAGAGCTGCCAAGAACAGTTACCTGGACGCACTTAACAATTTTAATAAGGACATGAGTAAAAGAAATAGAACGTTACTGAGATACAGCAAAAGAAAATACAAGTACCTTGCGAAAAGAAAAAGGAGAAAGCATCGAGGTCTAAAATCAAAAGAGATTGAACATTTAAAAAGCAAGAGCCCAAAAGACTTTTGGAAGTATTGAAAAAGGAAAAGAATGTTTCAAGTGACCGGTCGCCGCAAGTAGATGATTTCCTACAATACTTCAGAGATCTTTACAATGAATTCGGTGAAGTTGAAAATACGGAGGTAGAGCATGATTTTCGGCACATTATTGTTGAAAACAGTTCTATAAATACCCATGAACTTGATGAAGATATCACAGTGGACGATTTAAAGCGAGCTATGGCGGGAGTGGTAAGCGCGTTCGGCTTCGGATCAAGAGGTCCGGGGTTCGAATCCCGCCAGGTGCACGGCAACTTTGTCTGCAGTAGAAAACTTTTCTACACGCAGTAAGGTTTGGGTGCAATGCTACACTGAATTTCAGCGTAGTACTACCGATGGTTCGCTAGTTCCAGCCGTTGCTCGCAGGTTTCACCGCAATGCAACATGATGTTGCGGGCTTTCTCCCTGTCATACTACTAGCAACCTCGATATAAGTGAAATACTCTTGAAAGCGGCGTCAAACCTCAAATCACCTAACCTCACATTATTATGTATTATTATTCTCATCTCCAAGGGGGTGATGCTGCAGAGAGATCAAGCAAGACCAGCAATACAACTTCCTGTTTGTTCAAGGATAGGAGGACATCGTTGTAAACCCTTTGTAGAGCAGTTTCTGTTGAATGGGACTTTTTGTAGGCGGATTGAAACGGTTCTGTGACATCATTTCTGGATACATGTTGATTCAGTTGCTTCAAAACAACCTTCTCCGTTATTTTAGAAATAAATGAAAGGTTAGATACGGGTCTATATTTACTAAGCTCCAAAGGATCAAGAGAGGGTTTCTTGAGCACTGAAGTCACGAATGCCTGCTTGAAACTGTGGGGTACTGTACCAGAGTCAAGCGAGCTGTTGATAACAGAGCAAGTTGCTGATGTCACAACTGGCAGGCAAGGACGCAATAACCGGGTTGGCATAGGATCAAGTTGGCATTATTTACATGGTGCTTCTTGGGCTAGTTTCATGAAATCTGATCCACTGACCACCTCCAGTGTCAAGGAGAGTCTGTCTGCGGGTGTTCGACGCTCCACTGGAGAATAGGCGAAAGAAAACGGTACCGCTGGATGTTGGTTAACTCGAGCATGACCTGCTGCAGCACTCTTTCCGCCACTGAGCCACATCCGCGTCAGAGGCCTTTGGCACTGACCTCCATCGCAGCCTGCTTGGCAAACGCCGTCATGGCTTGACAGGTGTTGGCGATTGAATCGGTCATACCCAAGACTGACCTTATACTGGAGCAAACGACGCCGTGGAAAACAGTGCAGACAATCACCCCTACTACACTAAGTTTGGTAACTGCAGTTACCCACTCCAAAAATTGGGATGGTCAAAACATGGCTGATTGCAGATTTTCTTTTAATACATTGAACGTCTATACTAGGGTACTTTCCTACATATTATTAATGTGCATGCCTTTGGCATTCACCAAGGAATCTGTAGATGTCATGTTAACCTTTAGGGAGTGTGTAAATTCATCATAATCTGCGTTTGTAAAATTGAAGAGGGAGAGGGTTAACTTGAGAAATATTTTCTGATATGAGAAGGGTAACTTAGATGTTTGTTAAAGTTCAAGAGACAAATGAAGATGATATTAAATGTATTTAAGTAGTAAAACCATTTCATCAAATATGTGACGCAAATCATCAAATACGTGGCATCTCAAGCTCAATATCAAGAAGAAGTTTGGTCTTTGAATGTTACGTGATATAAACAAACATGAGACACTATAAAAAAAGCATTTGATGACTGTTTGTTCATGACATATACATAAAGTGAAAGTTAGTTTCTACTACTACCTATATTATCATCAAATACGTTATGCTGATACAAATGCTCAAATTGTCAAAATGGATGGTCCTAAATTAGTATTTTTTACCTTAATAATTTAAACAATATTTGTATATGTACTTTAACAGTAAATATATACTCACGTGCAATAGTAATGTTCCCAAATTTTAAAAAAATTATAAAATTGAAAATTGTTGTTGAAAAATAGTTTGAATATATATAAAAGACACGGGCTTTGTAGTGAAGTACTCACAATTTCATACATCAGGGTATGATGCCTTTATGTATGTGTCTGTTCAAATATACAAATACACTTGGGGTAGTAAATCGCTTTTTTAAGAAGTTTTTTTGGTCACAATGTTTGGTATGAGAAAGTAAAAAATTAAATAATAAAAAAGTCGTCGACCTATATAACCTTTTAAAAATTTGTTGGACGCAACATTACTATAGGACGTCACAAATAATTCAAACTCGCTTTTAACGTCAGCTTTTTGTCAGCAAAAATATTTCCTGAAAACAAAAACAATGGGATTCCAACGAGCGACAATACCTTATCGTTTTATACGTCATGAGTTCAATATGGCATTATGATTGACTCTTGTCTCTTTCATGTTGTTGAGCTTTGAATTCATACACGTAAAATGTGCAGCTCTAATTTTGCAAATGTACATATTTGGAGCAATGAAACCTTTTGAAAACATAAAATGTGAGTATATGTATTTATGAGAATTGACAACATTTATCTATTTTTGCATTTATCTATTAAGTTTGCAAAGCAGTTTTCAAATGTATACCTTCATGAACTTATACATTTTGAATTCAATTCTTAAGTATAATAATTCTATTTTATGTCTGTTCGGGTACATTCAGGATGTTGATATCATTTTATTCAAAATGGCTTTTGGCCAGAATGTTTGACATTTAACTTACACATTCATAAAACGTAGAAGTTTTATGAATAAATGATGTTGTCGATATAAATAATTAACGTTCTCGGCCTTAAATTTATTGACACGTCTTTACTGTAGGACACCATAAAACAAGCAAAAAAGTCCTTTTGGACTTTATCTAGTCTAGATAAGGATATTCCAAAACGATTTCCTTTTTTACGCATTCTCCGAAATATGAACAGATAATGTTTTGAAAATTCATATTTGGTACAGACATGACATTTCGCCTTTTCAGTCGTAATTATCGCCCATGGATTGAAATATGTTGTATTTTGTATGGGGGCGTTTCTTTTGCACGTGAGTTTATATACATTTCACATATCCTTTTTGTTTGATGACACTTGATACTAACTAATTTTGAATTGATTTCCCACAAAATTTAAGCATTTTAGTATTTTATCATTTTAATTCATTTGTCAATGTTTGTAAGTTTACAATTGGTCTTATCCTATGAGTAAAGATATTTCTTTATGTAGAAGGCGACTAGATTAGAATGAATTTACTGCTATCTGTGTTCTACTGCCATGAATGTGCATAGCATATGAATGTTTGTAATTATTGTGTACTGTACATTACTTTAAAACTGGCTTGAAACTATTCTGAAAACGTCTGCGAAAAAGAAAATCCAACTTAATGTACAAACTCCAAAATCAAATGGCTCCCCAATATCTTACTGAAAAAAAAGCGTTGGTCCAAACTTAAGTACAATTTACGTAACTTCCAACATATTGTGACTCCGTACTCGAGATGTAAAGAGTCAAGACAATCATTCATTCCATCAGCAATTTGTCCGCAAATGATTTAAACAAAATTGGAATGCAATCTGATCTAAACTGTAGGTGTGATATGTGAAAACGCTTTCCATTGTTTTGAATGTTCAATGTACAATAACAACAAAGAAAAACGTATGGCATCATTTAAGCACATATAGACATACTTCATGTCCTATTTGCAAATGCAAATAAACCTTCTATCAAGCGGACATTGGTTTTGATGAATTTAACATTTATCTGTGTGTTATAAATGTGTGTATGGCTTCGTAGTTCTATGCTTATTATCACTGCAAGTTTAAATCATATATCACAATAGCCGTTTGTCCATTCCATCGCCTTTGAACAAAGTAAACAAAGTTACCCTTCTCTGTGTTCCATTCTCTCAACAGATTACCCTTCTCCAACGAAATCAGTTACCCTTCTCCAGCTTCAATTTTTCAAACGCAGGTTATGATGAATTTACACACTCCCTAAAGGTTAACATGACATCTACAGATTCCTTGGTATATAAATGCCCAAGGCATACACATTAATAATATGTAGGAAAGTACCCTAGTATAGATGTGAAATGGATTAAAAGAAAATCTGCGATCAGCCATGTTTTGACCAGCCGCCTTTTTTGGAGTGGGTACCAAAATCAGTGTAGTAGGGGTGACAATGTCCTCTGTCTAAACGACGTCGGAACGCCATCGGAACCAAAATGGGCACATGACGCCCTCTGTTTAAAAAAAACGTCAGAATGACAATGTTTTAGGTGCGGAACCACGTTTTCTACATCACTTTTACACGACCAAGTCAGAAGCCCGAGACAAGATCACTGTAGGGTTTCTTCCAATCAAAAACTCGATTCTGCTAATTCTTTAGACTCTGCAATTTTTATTCACTTGTACTGATTTCTTTGCCTTACATTGATGGTAGTTGCATATATTCTGTATTTCAGTTTTGCAGGTTCAAGCTGAAATCATACAAAAAATCCCAGCTTAGAATGATATATAACAAAAGGTTGTGTATATACACTCATAATATACTCAAAATAAGTCTTAGTCTTTGAATTTAACCATTAAAAACTAGTATTACTGAATGAAATCACTCAAGCGTGAAAAAACACATGGCTGTTTATTGGTTAACATTTGGCTCTACAGCAATAATTATAAATTAATATTGACTTTTATGAGAGAAAACAATGATACGGAATGTATAAGGAATAATTTGGGATAATCACTTACAAATTTTGTGGCAGAATCACACGCGTACATTTGTTTGCCTCATAAACCTACGCCACTTTCCGGCAATCCTTTACGACATCCCTGAATTATCTCCCTTAGTCAGACCACTAAACTAAATATTTCTCAATGAAAAATTATAAGCTAACAATCACAATGATGTCATCTACCTGACGATGGGGCGCATGTTGTACAACGCTACCGCCGCAACAAAGAAAACAACCTGTGCACGAGCAAGCACTTGCAGTCAAAACTGAAATTGACACGGCCGCCAGGCAAGGTGACCCCCCTACAGAGAGCAAACACACTACAAAAGGGATCCAGAAAATAGACCCAGAAGGGTCAAGGAGTAGAAACAGTGTTCGCGTAGATAGTCACTCATTTTAAAGAGACACGACTGCAGTGGCGGATCCAAGGGGGGGGGTTCAGGGGGTCCGGACCCCCCCTTTTCAAATCCATGTATAAGTTGGGATATACATTTACACCCCCCCCCCCCCCCCCCCCCCCCCCCACCCCCCCCCACTGTGTGGAGAAAAATTGTTTTGGGACCCCCCCCCTTTCAAAAATCCTGGATCCGCCCCTGCGACTGTCCTTTGCTGAGAGTTTCTGGCAGTGAGTTACATTAATTGTGGCAGTCACAACATAGGATGACTTTCAACAAAAGTAGTTTATTCTTGTTGGTACTCCGGGTATCGCTTGACTGTTGCTGATTGATGATTCGTAACGATATAGCCTCAATCTGCTCTAAAGTAGCAGCTGCAATTCTTGCTCCTGTAACGAGATCCACTGACTTAATGATTACAGGTAGTAATGACATACAACCTGAAAACATATAAAGACTTTACATCATAACATGTCGAACATTGTAATTCATATGGCTTTTTAGAGAATCTCACGTGTGCGTCAAGTATGTTGTTCAATGGCAAAAAATACTATAGAGAGGCAATCAGTTCACCATATCTGGTGTGCTGCGTAGTTACATGCAATACAAGTAATCATCACGGTCCCTCAAACAGAAGTTCCGTTGCGAAATTAATCTGGTACTTCAGACTTGTTACAATATATAACCAATGCCTTGATAGTCGATTACAAATGTTTTCTCGTCCATTGTTGTCTTAAACTCATGTGCTTAGGTATCTGACAAAGTTTCGTTTTCCATACAGCTCTGTGAAAGTTTGTGGCAGTGGTTAGCGCGTTCGGCTTCGGATCAAGAGGTCCGGGTTTGAATCCCGCCAGGGGCACGGCAACTTTGTCTGCAGTAGAGAACTGTTCTACACGCAGTAAGGTTTGGGTGCATTGCTACACTGGATTTCAGCGTAGTACCTACCACGATAGTTCCAGCCGATGCTCGCAGGTTTCACCGCAGTGCATAGCCACATGGCACTGAAGGCTTTCTCCCTGCCATAATACTAGCAGCCGTGATATAAGTGAAATACTCTTGAAAGCGGCGTTAAACCCCAACTCACTCACTCACTCAACATTCACTCTGTCCCTTCTTTTGGGAAAAAAAACAAGACTTCAAGGACATATACCATCGATGATAGTTGATAAAATAATAGTTAACTGTTGATAACTGTGTTATCAATAGTGTGATTTAATCTTTATATTATTGATTATAACATAATTATAACATAGTTTCACTATTTTCATCATTATCGAAATAGCAAATACTAAACAATATCCGTGTTATACCATTTCAAGGATTTGGTATTCAAGGAGCCAAGCGGGTTAATTAGAATGTTACACGGCAGCAAGTTTACTGTTCGGGTCTCGCCAACTTAAAATGAGAGAAACCAACAACATTGTTAAGACACTAGTTTCACGCGTCACTTCGTTTCTTGGCATCTAACTGTGCTTTCCTATGGAAAAATCAAAATGTCCAGGACATCTTACATCGATGACGATGGATAAATTGATATGTGATAATGTTGAAGATGAGGTTTAATTGCAATCAATAGTGGGTTTTGATATTAAAGATATTATTGATTATAAAATGATGTTGATATTATAAGTTTAAACATCATCCTCGAAATAGAAAATACCAAACAAAACCCTTGTAATGCCACTTGGTTAATTAGCGTATTACACGGCAGCAAGTTTAGTATTCTGCTTAGTCCTGGCCATCTTATATTGGGAGAAACCAACAATAGTGTTATGACACTAGGTTTTAAGCGAGTCAGGTCTGCCACAACATAGACCCAGTTATGAAAACTGTCGGATTTGATGTCGAGGGGGGCGGGATAGCGCAGTGGTTAGCGCGTTCGGCTTTGGATCACGAGGTCCAGGGTTCGAATCCCGCCAGGGGCACGGCAACTTTGTCTGTAGTAGAAAACTGTTCTACACGCAGTAAGGTTTGGGTGCAATGCTACACTGAATTTCAGCGTAGTCCCACCCATGGTTCGCTAGTTCCAGTCGTTGCTCGCATGTTTCACCGCAATGCATAGCCACATGGCGTTGGGGGTTTCTCCCTGCAATAATACTAGCAGCCGTGATTTAAGTGAGATACTCTTGAAAGCGGCGTTTAACCCTAACTCACTCACTCACTCATTTCATGTCGAGACGCTGAAAGTCATTCTGAAGGCAATTGATGCTGCACGCACTCTAACCACAGGGGCTTGTGTTGTTACTTATTCATATGTCGGTAGCTGTAAGAAAACGAATCTTTGAGCTAGGACATTTGTTTTCAGTACTACAAGCCCCTGTGACTTTAACATCATAAACAACCTCCGAATCTGAATCCGAAGCTGCACTGTGAGTAATACAGCAGCTATGTAGGAGACCCGACCATTTGGATTAGATCTGGTAAAAGTAGAGCCATTGGCTCTGTAGCTCATCAGGATTTAATAATGAAATATTAAAAATTACTTATGTGAATGTACATACAAGTTTTACAAAATAAACATTACATACAAATTTTGTCAGACTCTCAATTCTTACTTTTCAAGTCTGAACTTCTTTTTCTCAACAACCATTTCTCAAAAAACATGTTGGAATTGGTATATTTGGGATGCCCTCCCTTAGTCTCTGCACTGAAGTGAATGAAGAGCACATTAAATCTCAAGAGTACTGTTTATTTAGATTGTGCCCCTGTGACCCTATTTGGAGTGACAGGGTCATAAAATTTACATTTTAGAATCCCCATTGGCCAAGGATTTGCACACAAAATTTCAACTCCCTCGACCAAGTGATTCTGAAAAAGACTAAAATAGGTTGTCACCCCTGTGACCCTATTAGTGGTCACGGGGTAACCAAAACTACAATTTAGGATCCCCATTTGCGGAGTCTGTACACAAGATTTCAGCTTTCTAGACCTTTTTGTACTGGAGAAGAAGGTTTATAAGGTCGTGACTTTTGTTTACCATATTTGGGGTCAAAGGGTCACCTAATTTACAATTGAGAATCCCCATTGGCCAAGGAGTCTGTAAACAAAATTTAACCTTCCCAGTTCTAGTGGTTCTGGAGAAGACGAAAAAGCGAAAAGTTTACAGATGGACGGGCAGACGGACGCCGGACACCACGCCATGCCATAATCCTATTGGGCCTTTCGGACCAGATAAGTGAAAAATCAGAAAAACACAATTTTTTATTTGAATCTCACCTCAACAGTATGCGTTACACATGTTCACAACTTATTAACTAAATGGTTAAATCTAATAAAATGATTACTGCAATGTAAAACATTTAGTAAAATTGGTTTCAGAACCCGATGTTTTTGAACGGATATGACAAACCATAATACACTGATGTACAATTGTGTATAGGTTTGTTTCCAAACATATGATTAATATCAAAGATATTAAAAATCTACAGGTTTGGTATAGTTTTTTCTCACTTTTTTTTAATTAACGTTCTTTAAGTTTAAGTTTCTTTGAAATCAACATTGTACACAGTAACAATTAGGGGTGAAACGGTTTACCGCGGTGTATTCGTATCGCGGTATTTATTGACTGTTCGGTACACCGAAAAATTGCTTTGAAAAACCTGTACCGTTCGGTTTTGGTAAAGTTCGTTTTTATCTACTTTACTCGTGCATTTCCCTGTCAAAAACACTTGAAAATGTCACTCAAGTGTCAGCACAAATTATGATATTCTATTAAATTTCATTCTAGACTAGTTCAAAGTTCACAAGACATCCTTACGTAGTCGTAGATCGAACTTCCGTGTTATGACTCGAGTGGACATGTCAACAAAAGTTAATGCGATATGAATAAACTATTTGACAGAAAGTTACCGTATATTGCAAGGTTTAAATTATCAAGTAGATTCTAAAAATTAGGGGTTCAAAGAATGGGGTCGACTTTCAGATTTAAACTTCAAGGCAGGTGAAAATGTGACAATATTATTGTTTATGTTCAGTTTTCATTTGGAAAACCTTTTCTATATTTAGAACTAATTGAGAAGTAACTACCTTTGTGATTGGTCAAAACATTACGCGTCATTGGGTTCTCGTACTACAGTCATACCGATTGGTTGACATGTGTCACGTGATACATGTGGCATGAGATTTCCTTATCGATCGTTTGACATGTCGACCGTTTACTACAAAGTTTTGACGGGTTACATTTGAGTGTTTTCACCGGGTTCTTTATTCAAATTCATGAACAAACACATAAATAAAAAAATAACCGACTATTTCACAAGTTTCTGTGAGTAAAAAATGCAAAATTAATTTCCAAATCTAGAAGCGACTACACCATGCGGGCGACATCATGCTAGTCGGTAAGTTAGTGTAGATTTGATTAATCATTAACTACGTTTAAATAGATAAAGAACGTAATTGTTTCATATTTATTGAATATCAATTGAGAAATCAAATGAACTTCGTCTGAATTAATGAATTTCTATTTTCTTGACAAAAGAAGTTTGATAATTTTCCCGTTTAATATGCTAGACTACGTACACTTTGTATTTAATTTTCTGATTGGCTAAGAAAAGGGAAGTCCCCAAGTTAACCAATGACAAGGCTAATAACAAACAATAGAGTTTCTGATGTTGACTCCTGCTTACACTTGATATGTATACCATTAAAACAATAATTAAATAGACACAGCAAGTCAACAGTTGTACTTTTTATTTTTAAGATATTACTTTTCACAAGCAAGTTTACATGGCAATTAACTGTAAGCTTGACCTTGTAGTTTACTTGCTCCGGGAGTCTGGCAATGAAACATTTTCACAGCTGTTTAATAAATAACAAAAGTTATGGTTATACACAGTAAATAAACATTCCTTCATATATTGAAAAACAAAATAAGAACAACATAAGTAATTACTTAATCAACTAAAATATCACTGATTTTCTTTATTGAATTTGTTGAATGTGATTTCAAATTGTTATTTTACTGTCTAGTCATTTTAGATGAAATTACAAATAAGAATTTATGGCACATGCAAAGCCCAATTGAACCTTTTTATTCTAAAAAAATAAATTCACTCACCACTCCGTGTGTGATTAGTCAATTTGATTACCAGATGATTTGCAGTGCTTGTTCTTTTGAGTGTCCAGGGCTTAATTTAGCTCTCTTTTGAATTATTTGAATGTTTTCCTGTCAACTATTTCCAAATTTAAAATTATCTGTGATATTCATCTGTTATTTTTATTGTTGAGGAGTGGTATTGAACTTTTGAAGAACCGAACCGAAAAGTACCGAACCGAGAACTCTGTACCGCAATACGCACCGAACCGTGGCATAGGCGTACCGTTTCACCCCTATATATACTCCCAATCAAAATGGTGAATTGGAAAATTTATCTTGAATGTAACTCACACTTTTAATCAGCTGTGCACATAGGGTAAAAATATTACAAGATATACTTTTCCGTAGATTCAAACAGGGAAAACAATAGAATTAGTGAGCACAGCTCACTCATGATACCCCCGCTTTTAACATTGGTCAAAGAGAAATGTTTGAAAATAGCAAAAGGGCATCAATGTTTAAAATTTTGTATTAACAGACCATTATATATAAGTATTATTAAAGCAGAGTAAGTATTACACTTGTAAGCATGTTTTAGAAGTAAAAGTCGAAAAATTTGAAAAATGGCATTAAATATGCAAATGAGGGTATGAAACATACAAATATGCAAATGAGGGTATGAAATATAAAAATGACAGATGTACACACCAGTGGTTTCGTAACATTTGAACAATTAGTTTCTGAGTTATGAGTGGAACAAAAAGTGTGAATGGCGAAGATGAAAAACGGAGAAAATTTGCATAAATTATGCAAATGAGGGTATGAAACAAACAAAAGGCAGATGTACACATCATGGTGATTGTACATATCAAGTTTCGTAACAACTGGTTTCAGAGTTATGAGTGGAACAAAAAGTGTGAATGGTTAAGTCGAAAACGGAGAAAATTTGCATAAATTATGCAAATGAGGGTATGAAACATACAAAAGGCAGATGTACACATCGTGATGATTATATGTATCAAGTTACAAGACATTTGAACAATCAGTATCTGAGTTATGACTGGAACAAAAAGGGTGAATGGCAAAGTCGAAAAACAGAGAAAATTTGCATAAATTATGCAAATGAGGGTATGAAACATACAAAAGGCAGATATACACATTGTGATGATTGTACATATCAAGTTTCGTAAAATTTTAGCAACTGGTTTCAGAATTATGAGCAGAACAAAAACCGGACGGACGCACAGACGGACGGACGGACGCACGGACGCACGGACGCACGGACGTGCTGACCGCTATATACCCCCGACTACTTCGTAGCGGGGGTATAAAAACATGATTGACACAGCTCAAAGACGAAGTCTTTGATTGTGATGCGATTACAGGTTCATATACAAGAATTACAAATCACATAGTATGTGGAGTATACAAATGTTGTTTAAAGTGTTTCTATATACAACTATAATAACTCTACAACAGACATCAAAGCAATTCTACAAATACAAGTTCTTAGCCACAGTTTCCTATCCTTGATCATCTCCCAGGTACACATTTGGTAAAACTCTAGTCAAACCCTGGATTCATCTACCGAGATAAGTTGGATGAACTCGCTTGTCTGGTCTATTATCCAATCAAATGTCTACACTAAAAGACGTACCAATCAAAACCTTCTATCATAAGTCACTTCCGCTTTTTCCATACAGCATGACGCCTATGCCTCTCAATCAGGAAAACTTGCTTGCAAGACTTTTCTGAAAGGCTACAGTGAGAAGGTCTAGTCAGGCAAGGACGATAATAAACTAGCAGGCCGAGCTATGGATATACAGGGTTGGGTCGAGATATGTCATGTCTCTCGTAATGGAAATGTCGAGGATGCACATATTCATGTTACATAAACCTTCAGTTGACTGTTTTACTGTCAAGTCTTGCAGCTAGAGTAATTCATGTTATGTATTTAATCACTCACTTGTGCTTGGCAAACTATGACAACTAATAAAACTCCAAGAATAGATGGATTCCCTATCGATATCTTTAAATATTGAAATTGAAAGCAATCAGAGAAATGAAGCAACATAATGAATACACAATAACGATAAGAAATCAGTACTGATAGACAAAAATAAAATCAATAATACCTTATACCTGTTGCGTAAGAAACATTTATAAAATTTGGAAAAGGATGTCTTAAATGTCACAGTTTCTTTAATTGTGCATTTATCTCACTCAGTAGATGCTTAGAGTGGCATTAAAAGAGGAGACAGGTGATATTCATCTGTTATTTTTATTGTTGAGGAGTGGTATTGAACTTTTGAAGAACCGAACCGAAAAGTACCGAACCGAGAACTCTGTACCGCAATACGCACCGAACCGTGGCATAGGCCCCTAGTAACAATGTATACTCCCAATCAAAATGGAATTGGAAAATTTATCTTGAATGTAACTCACACTTTTAATCAGCTGTGCACATAGGGTAAAAATATTACAAGATATACTTTTCCGTAGATTCAAACAGGGAAAACAAGAGAATTAGTGAGCACAGCTCACTCATGATACCCCCGCTTTTAACATTGGTCAAAGAGAAATGTTTGAAAATAGCAAAAGGGCATCAATGTTTAAAATTTTGTATTAACAGACCATTATATATAAGTATTATTAAAGCAGAGTAAGTATTACACTTGTAAGCATGTTTTAGAAGTAAAAGTCGAAAAATTTGAAAAATGGCATTAAATATGCAAATGAGGGTATGAAACATACAAATATGCAAATGAGGGTATGAAATATAAAAATGACAGATGTACACACCAGTGGTTTCGTAACATTTGAACAATTAGTTTCTGAGTTATGAGTGGAACAAAAAGTGTGAATGGCGAAGATGAAAAACGGAGAAAATTTGCATAAATTATGCAAATGAGGGTATGAAACAAACAAAAGGCAGATGTACACATCATGGTGATTGTACATATCAAGTTTCGTAACAACTGGTTTCAGAGTTATGAGTGGAACAAAAAGTGTGAATGGTTAAGTCGAAAACGGAGAAAATTTGCATAAATTATGCAAATGAGGGTATGAAACATACAAAAGGCAGATGTACACATCGTGATGATTATATGTATCAAGTTACAAGACATTTGAACAATCAGTATCTGAGTTATGACTGGAACAAAAAGGGTGAATGGCAAAGTCGAAAAACAGAGAAAATTTGCATAAATTATGCAAATGAGGGTATGAAACATACAAAAGGCAGATATACACATTGTGATGATTGTACATATCAAGTTTCGTAAAATTTTAGCAACTGGTTTCAGAATTATGAGCAGAACAAAAACCGGACGGACGCACAGACGGACGGACGGACGCACGGACGCACGGACGCACGGACGTGCTGACCGCTATATACCCCCGACTACTTCGTAGCGGGGGTATAAAAACATGATTGACACAGCTCAAAGACGAAGTCTTTGATTGTGATGCGATTACAGGTTCATATACAAGAATTACAAATCACATAGTATGTGGAGTATACAAATGTTGTTTAAAGTGTTTCTATATACAACTATAATAACTCTACAACAGACATCAAAGCAATTCTACAAATACAAGTTCTTAGCCACAGTTTCCTATCCTTGATCATCTCCCAGGTACACATTTGGTAAAACTCTAGTCAAACCCTGGATTCATCTACCGAGATAAGTTGGATGAACTCGCTTGTCTGGTCTATTATCCAATCAAATGTCTACACTAAAAGACGTACCAATCAAAACCTTCTATCATAAGTCACTTCCGCTTTTTCCATACAGCATGACGCCTATGCCTCTCAATCAGGAAAACTTGCTTGCAAGACTTTTCTGAAAGGCTACAGTGAGAAGGTCTAGTCAGGCAAGGACGATAATAAACTAGCAGGCCGAGCTATGGATATACAGGGTTGGGTCGAGATATGTCATGTCTCTCGTAATGGAAATGTCGAGGATGCACATATTCATGTTACATAAACCTTCAGTTGACTGTTTTACTGTCAAGTCTTGCAGCTAGAGTAATTCATGTTATGTATTTAATCACTCACTTGTGCTTGGAAAACTATGACAACTAATAAAACTCCAAGAATAGATGGATTCCCTATCGATATCTTTAAATATTGAAATTGAAAGCAATCAGAGAAATGAAGCAACATAATGAATACACAATAACGATAAGAAATCAGTACTGATAGACAAAAATAAAATCAATAATACCTTATACCTGTTGCGTAAGAAACATTTATAAAATTTGGAAAAGGATGTCTTAAATGTCACAGTTTCTTTAATTGTGCATTTATCTCACTCAGTAGATGCTTAGAGTGGCATTAAAAGAGGAAACAGGTACACAGGGGGTGGTAGGAATTACTGTGTTGAGTTTCTCCACCTGTCTTCACTTCACGTTCGCATATTTTAACTTGACACATGTTCATCTCTCTGGTTTTGGATCACAATACAGTTGTGTGTCAAACCCTGCTGGTTCATCATCTTGTAATGTCACACTCATTGCTTTCCAAATCTAGAAGCGACTACACCATGCGGGCGACATCATGCTAGTCGGTAAGTTAGTGTAGATTTGATTAATCATTAACTACGTTTAAATAGATAAAGAACGTAATTGTTTCATATTTATTGAATATCAATTGAGAAATCAAATGAACTTCGTCTGAATTAATGAATTTCTATTTTCTTGACAAAAGAAGTTTGATAATTTTCCCGTTTAATATGCTAGACTACGTACACTTTGTATTTAATTTTCTGATTGGCTAAGAAAAGGGAAGTCCCCAAGTTAACCAATGACAAGGCTAATAACAAACAATAGAGTTTCTGATGTTGACTCCTGCTTACACTTGATATGTATACCATTAAAACAATAATTAAATAGACACAGCAAGTCAACAGTTGTACTTTTTATTTTTAAGATATTACTTTTCACAAGCAAGTTTACATGGCAATTAACTGTAAGCTTGACCTTGTAGTTTACTTGCTCCGGGAGTCTGGCAATGAAACATTTTCACAGCTGTTTAATAAATAACAAAAGTTATGGTTATACACAGTAAATAAACATTCCTTCATATATTGAAAAACAAAATAAGAACAACATAAGTAATTACTTAATCAACTTAAATATCACTGATTTTCTTTATTGAATTTGTTGAATGTGATTTCAAATTGTTATTTTACTGTCTAGTCATTTTAGATGAAATTACAAATAAGAATTTATGGCACATGCAAAGCCCAATTGAACCTTTTTATTCTAAAAAAATAAATTCACTCACCACTCCGTGTGTGATTAGTCAATTTGATTACCAGATGATTTGCAGTGCTTGTTCTTTTGAGTGTCCAGGGCTTAATTTAGCTCTCTTTTGAATTATTTGAATGTTTTCCTGTCAACTATTTCCAAATTTAAAATTATCTGTGATATTCATCTGTTATTTTTATTGTTGAGGAGTGGTATTGAACTTTTGAAGAACCGAACCGAAAAGTACCGAACCGAGAACTCTGTACCGCAATACGCACCGAACCGTGGCATAGGCGTACCGTTTCACCCCTAGTAACAATGTATACTGCCAATCAAAATGGTGAATTGGAAAATTTATCTTGAATGTAACTCACACTTTTAATCAGCTGTGCACATAGGGTAAAAATATTACAAGATATACTTTTCCGTAGATTCAAACAGGGAAAACAAGAGAATTAGTGAGCACAGCTCACTCATGATACCCCCGCTTTTAACATTGGTCAAAGAGAAATGTTTGAAAATATCAAAAGGGCATCAATGTTTAAAATTTTGTATTAACAGACCATTATATATAAGTATTATTAAAGCAGAGTAAGTATTACACTTGTAAGCATGTTTTAGAAGTAAAAGTCGAAAAATTTGAAAAATGGCATTAAATATGCAAATGAGGGTATGAAACATACAAATATGCAAATGAGGGTAGGAAATATAAAAATGACAGATGTGCACACCAGTGGTTTCGTAACATTTGAACAATTAGTTTCTGAGTTATGAGTGGAACAAAAAGTGTGAATGGCGAAGATGAAAAACGGAGAAAATTTGCATAAATTATGCAAATGAGGGTATGAAACAAACAAAAGGCAGATGTACACATCATGGTGATTGTACATATCAAGTTTCGTAACAACTGGTTTCAGAGTTATGAGTGGAACAAAAAGTGTGAATGGTTAAGTCGAAAACGGAGAAAATTTGCATAAATTATGCAAATGAGGGTATGAAACATACAAAAGGCAGATGTACACATCGTGATGATTATATGTATCAAGTTACAAGACATTTGAACAATCAGTATCTGAGTTATGACTGGAACAAAAAGGGTGAATGGCAAAGTCGAAAAACAGAGAAAATTTGCATAAATTATGCAAATGAGGGTATGAAACATACAAAAGGCAGATATACACATTGTGATGATTGTACATATCAAGTTTCGTAAAATTTTAGCAACTGGTTTCAGAATTAT
The DNA here is from genome assembly GCA_936450465.1 of Gibbula magus. NCBI lineage: Eukaryota > Metazoa > Mollusca > Gastropoda > Trochida > Trochidae > Gibbula > Gibbula magus. The sequence continues at coordinate 18,695,095 of OW388300.1, read as the reverse complement.
GAGCAGAACAAAAACCGGACGGACGCACAGACGGACGGACGGACGCACGGACGCACGGACGCACGGACGCACGGACGTGCTGACCGCTATATACCCCCGACTACTTCGTAGCGGGGGTATAAAAACATGATTGACACAGCTCAAAGACGAAGTCTTTGATTGTGATGCGATTACAGGTTCATATACAAGAATTACAAATCACATAGTATGTGGAGTATACAAATGTTGTTTAAAGTGTTTCTATATACAACTATAATAACTCTACAACAGACATCAAAGCAATTCTACAAATACAAGTTCTTAGCCACAGTTTCCTATCCTTGATCATCTCCCAGGTACACATTTGGTAAAACTCTAGTCAAACCCTGGATTCATCTACCGAGATAAGTTGGATGAACTCGCTTGTCTGGTCTATTATCCAATCAAATGTCTACACTAAAAGACGTACCAATCAAAACCTTCTATCATAAGTCACTTCCGCTTTTTCCATACAGCATGACGCCTATGCCTCTCAATCAGGAAAACTTGCTTGCAAGACTTTTCTGAAAGGCTACAGTGAGAAGGTCTAGTCAGGCAAGGACGATAATAAACTAGCAGGCCGAGCTATGGATATACAGGGTTGGGTCGAGATATGTCATGTCTCTCGTAATGGAAATGTCGAGGATGCACATATTCATGTTACATAAACCTTCAGTTGACTGTTTTACTGTCAAGTCTTGCAGCTAGAGTAATTCATGTTATGTATTTAATCACTCACTTGTGCTTGGCAAACTATGACAACTAATAAAACTCCAAGAATAGATGGATTCCCTATCGATATCTTTAAATATTGAAATTGAAAGCAATCAGAGAAATGAAGCAACATAATGAATACACAATAACGATAAGAAATCAGTACTGATAGACAAAAATAAAATCAATAATACCTTATACCTGTTGCGTAAGAAACATTTATAAAATTTGGAAAAGGATGTCTTAAATGTCACAGTTTCTTTAATTGTGCATTTATCTCACTCAGTAGATGCTTAGAGTGGCATTAAAAGAGGAGACAGGTACACAGGGGGTGGTAGGAATTACTGTGTTGAGTTTCTCCACCTGTCTTCACTTCACATTCGCATATTTTAACTTGACACATGTTCATCTCTCTGGTTTTGGATCACAATACAGTTGTGTGTCAAACCCTGCTGGTTCATCATCTTGTAATGTCACACTCATTGCTTTCCAAATCTAGAAGCGACTACACCATGCGGGCGACATCATGCTAGTCGGTAAGTTAGTGTAGATTTGATTAATCATTAACTACGTTTAAATAGATAAAGAACGTAATTGTTTCATATTTATTGAATATCAATTGAGAAATCAAATGAACTTCGTCTGAATTAATGAATTTCTATTTTCTTGACAAAAGAAGTTTGATAATTTTCCCGTTTAATATGCTAGACTACGTACACTTTGTATTTAATTTTCTGATTGGCTAAGAAAAGGGAAGTCCCCAAGTTAACCAATGACAAGGCTAATAACAAACAATAGAGTTTCTGATGTTGACTCCTGCTTACACTTGATATGTATACCATTAAAACAATAATTAAATAGACACAGCAAGTCAACAGTTGTACTTTTTATTTTTAAGATATTACTTTTCACAAGCAAGTTTACATGGCAATTAACTGTAAGCTTGACCTTGTAGTTTACTTGCTCCGGGAGTCTGGCAATGAAACATTTTCACAGCTGTTTAATAAATAACAAAAGTTATGGTTATACACAGTAAATAAACATTCCTTCATATATTGAAAAACAAAATAAGAACAACATAAGTAATTACTTAATCAACTTAAATATCACTGATTTTCTTTATTGAATTTGTTGAATGTGATTTCAAATTGTTATTTTACTGTCTAGTCATTTTAGATGAAATTACAAATAAGAATTTATGGCACATGCAAAGCCCAATTGAACCTTTTTATTCTAAAAAAATAAATTCACTCACCACTCCGTGTGTGATTAGTCAATTTGATTACCAGATGATTTGCAGTGCTTGTTCTTTTGAGTGTCCAGGGCTTAATTTAGCTCTCTTTTGAATTATTTGAATGTTTTCCTGTCAACTATTTCCAAATTTAAAATTATCTGTGATATTCATCTGTTATTTTTATTGTTGAGGAGTGGTATTGAACTTTTGAAGAACCGAACCGAAAAGTACCGAACCGAGAACTCTGTACCGCAATACGCACCGAACCGTGGCATAGGCGTACCGTTTCACCCCTAGTAACAATGTATACTCCCAATCAAAATGGTGAATTGGAAAATTTATCTTGAATGTAACTCACATTTTTAATCAGCTGTGCACATAGGGTAAAAATATGACAAGATATACTTTTCCGTAGATTCAAACAGGGAAAACAAGAGAATTAGTGAGCACAGCTCACTCATGATACCCCCGCTTTTAACATTGGTCAAAGAGAAATGTTTGAAAATAGCAAAAGGGCATCAATGTTTAAAATTTTGTATTAACAGACCATTATATATAAGTATTATTAAAGCAGAGTAAGTATTACACTTGTAAGCATGTTTTAGAAGTAAAAGTCGAAAAATTTGAAAAATGGCATTAAATATGCAAATGAGGGTATGAAACATACAAATATGCAAATGAGGGTATGAAATATAAAAATGACAGATGTACACACCAGTGGTTTCGTAACATTTGAACAATTAGTTTCTGAGTTATGAGTGGAACAAAAAGTGTGAATGGCGAAGATGAAAAACGGAGAAAATTTGCATAAATTATGCAAATGAGGGTATGAAACAAACAAAAGGCAGATGTACACATCATGGTGATTGTACATATCAAGTTTCGTAACAACTGGTTTCAGAGTTATGAGTGGAACAAAAAGTGTGAATGGTTAAGTCGAAAACGGAGAAAATTTGCATAAATTATGCAAATGAGGGTATGAAACATACAAAAGGCAGATGTACACATCGTGATGATTATATGTATCAAGTTACAAGACATTTGAACAATCAGTATCTGAGTTATGACTGGAACAAAAAGGGTGAATGGCAAAGTCGAAAAACAGAGAAAATTTGCATAAATTATGCAAATGAGGGTATGAAACATACAAAAGGCAGATATACACATTGTGATGATTGTACATATCAAGTTTCGTAAAATTTTAGCAACTGGTTTCAGAATTATGAGCAGAACAAAAACCGGACGGACGCACAGACGGACGGACGGACGCACGGACGCACGGACGTGCTGACCGCTATATACCCCCGACTACTTCGTAGCGGGGGTATAAAAACATGATTGACACAGCTCAAAGACGAAGTCTTTGATTGTGATGCGATTACAGGTTCATATACAAGAATTACAAATCACATAGTATGTGGAGTATACAAATGTTGTTTAAAGTGTTTCTATATACAACTATAATAACTCTACAACAGACATCAAAGCAATTCTACAAATACAAGTTCTTAGCCACAGTTTCCTATCCTTGATCATCTCCCAGGTACACATTTGGTAAAACTCTAGTCAAACCCTGGATTCATCTACCGAGATAAGTTGGATGAACTCGCTTGTCTGGTCTATTATCCAATCAAATGTCTACACTAAAAGACGTACCAATCAAAACCTTCTATCATAAGTCACTTCCGCTTTTTCCATACAGCATGACGCCTATGCCTCTCAATCAGGAAAACTTGCTTGCAAGACTTTTCTGAAAGGCTACAGTGAGAAGGTCTAGTCAGGCAAGGACGATAATAAACTAGCAGGCTGAGCTATGGATATACAGGGTTGGGTCGAGATATGCCATTTCTCTCGTAATGGAAATGTCGAGGATGCACATATTCATGTTACATAAACCTTCAGTTGACTGTTTTACTGTCAAGTCTTGCAGCTAGAGTAATTCATGTTATGTATTTAATCACTCACTTGTGCTTGGAAAACTATGACAACTAATAAAACTCCAAGAATAGATGGATTCCCTATCGATATCTTTAAATATTGAAATTGAAAGCAATCAGAGAAATGAAGCAACATAATGAATACACAATAACGATAAGAAATCAGTACTGGGGGACAACAATAAATCAATAATACCTTATACCTGTTGCGTAAGAAACATTTATAAAATTTGGAAAAGGATGTCTTAAATGTCACAGTTTCTTTAATTGTGCATTTATCTCACTCAGTAGATGCTTAGAGTGGCATTAAAAGAGGAGACAGGTACACAGGGGGTGGTAGGAATTACTGTGTTGAGTTTCTCCACCTGTCTTCACTTCACGTTCGCATATTTTAACTTGACACATGTTCATCTCTCTGGTTTTGGATCACAATACAGTTGTGTGTCAAACCCTGCTGGTTCATCATCTTGTAATGTCACACTCATTGCTTTGTCTAAGTCAACCAGGGAGTTTAGTTGCAATTCGGCATAACTTGAGGGACACGCTCTTGCTCGCAGTCTGGAGTTGCTTGAAGTGATTGTAGAGATGTACTAGTTCCATCTTTGCGATGAAAGATGGGTGTATTGACATGGCCTCTTGAAGGATCTTAAATGCCTTCAAACCATCAGAAACTGTTGATAGCTTTATTTCCTGTTTTGCCTTTTCCTGAGTGTAGTAGATTTTGTCAGTTAGTTTGATCTCTCCATCAAACTTCTCAAGATATCCACTTCGTAACAACTCTTTTTTCACGTTTTTGAATTTTTTACCAAATGCATCTCGAAGTCTTTTTTCGGGATAATTGTCAAATTGAGCTGTGTCCTCCCTGTTGTCCTCCCTATGATCCCTATAAGCCAGGACATACACAAGCTCGTCTCGCTTGAAGAGATCCAAGAACTTCTCTTTCCCCAAACCTTCATAACGTTGTTTGGCTGAAGCCCTGTATCTGCGTTCTTTCTCTTTTTTCTTTTCTTCCTTTTCGTTCTTTTCTTTCTTGCCTTTCTTTTCTTTCTTTCCTTTCTGTTCTTCCTCTTCTTCCCCCTTGATAATCTTACACCACAACTCTTCCAGGAAATCAAAGTGATTGTTGCAGATGATATTCTTGAAGAGGAGATCAGCAGACACTCGGATTTGGGAACATACATCTCTAGTTGTTCCTGCAAGACCTTCTTTCACATGGATCAGGTAGGTCTTCTCTGGAGTGAAATGCAAAATATCATACAACTCCACACCCCTCGCTAACATCCTGTCGCCAAGAAGATATCCCATTTCCGGAGTTGCAGTAAGACGATCGTACCAGAGAAAGCCTTCATTGTACATCCCCTCCGTCTGGTGGCAGTGCATCCGGTAGAACAGCTGTTTGGGGCAGTTTGTTTTATCATTTGGATAATTGTCAAAGTTTACTGTCAATTGTGTTTTTATCGCATCAGGCTTTTTGTTTTTGACCGTTTTGCACCAATGTTCAAACGTAGTCTGATCCATATCTGTAGTTGGTCGCTTTCGTTCAGATTTGTCCCTCTTGATATCCTTTCCTGCATTCCTTCCTGAATATATCCAAGGCAAGGGAAGAATGTCCTTCTCCGCTTTACAGCTTCTTTCAATGTTTGTAAATTCTACCTCAAGCTGACTGAGATAAGCGGTTCGAATCCTAAGCCATTTTCCACAGTATCGGAAAAAGGACTCTCCATCTGAGGTTCTGACATGTTTCTCCACAAACTGAAGCAGAGGTTCTGATGTCGGCTTTGATTCACTTGCAGTGTCCTCAAACTTCAAGTAGAGCCGGTCTAAGTAATTTTTCTGCAAAGAGTCACCCGAAATCTTTTTTTTTACTTCTTCAGCGATTTCGGTTAACAAAGGTGGATCATCTTCCCAAGTCATCAACTTTATTGGACGGGAGTTGGAACTTTCTTTTAAAAGTAACGAAAAACAGTTTGCATCGTTCCAGTCTTTTAGTTTACGGTGTACAAGTGATATGTTCAAACAATCGTCATTTGTGATACCATCTATGATGTCTTTTTTCAGTCCATTTTCTCGTCTATCTATGACTTTTTTTTTCTTGACAAGTTCAACATGACTGAGTATATCAAATCGGTTGTCATCCACTTCCTCTTCGGTAGAACCAAATCTGTTAAAGACTCTTCCTCTAGCAATGCGAGACAGATGGTGAATAATGTAGGCCATGTCGATCAAACTCAGCTTCATGTGAACTCTCAGATAGTTAATACCTACAGTCATTGATACTTTCCGAGGTTTTCCTTTTTTCGTCTGAAAGCATCGAATTCGAAATAGAGAACAATCAGCTTTAAACGGCACCTTGAAGGTGGTTGTGATGTGACCCAAATAGTGCCAGATGGACAACTCTGTTCCTTCATTTAGCCGGAAGGTGTTGCTTGAAGATCTATGGATGCCCATCAGGTGTCTGGAAGAGAGAGACTTGAGGTTGAACTCCAACAGACGACGTGCGCTCCGTTTCGGGAACTCTTCATCACAATCACTCTCAGGCAATAGAGTATGAGCTATACCGGAAGTTAGAGCGTACATTTCAATCTGTGGAACTAGTGGGTCAGTAGTTGATGGCGTCTCTCTGAAGAACAGGATCATGTAATGGATCGTCTGCCTTTTCTCCGAGTCGTTCTTTGTGAGTTTGTCAATGTACTTTGTAAGCTCTGACTTCGAAGTTGTTGTGTAGGTACATATTTTGATTTCAAATGAAAATGGAAAAACATCAGATGGTATCGATATTGGCCTTTCTTTCAATTTCCTGGTCGACCTGATAAATTTTTCGACATGTTCTTTGGCAGTTTCATTTTTCTCTTTCCGTCGAATGATTAATTTTGTAATTCTCATGGCAGGAATCATCTCGTTTAAAACTTTAGAGAGCTTCCACTCCATCTGGCGGCACACTCTCATTACTTATTTTGAACCTGGTAACAAAGATAAAATGTATGTAATCATAGAAAATTTGAACCACTGGCTCTGTTGTGCATCAGTTTTAAAATAAACACTAAAAGGGTTTCTTTATTTATTAAGTAGTCATCAAAGTGATAACAAATCCACAATCTATACTCAACATTGGCCATTGACCGTTCTAGAAGTAGAGATGATAAAGGGCGAATTACTTTATGGATATACAACTTCTTTATTCTGTGTAGCCGAAGTGTCGAAATGTATACCAATGTTGTCAGGCAAATGATACTTATGAACAATTTGCTAAGGTTTATTATTGGAATAACCAACGCGTTGCGACGAATACTGGATTATGTCCCAAGTTAGTTATTGTGTTAAGTGTGTGACGAGTTTGACATAATAACGAGGGACAGATAATTCGTAATTCGGAGCACAGAGATGTTCATTGTTTTGCTTACAAAATATCATTTTAATATGCTTAAGAATAAAAAAAAACAAGACAATCTTTTAATAGACTGTATAATGTGAATTGTATTGGTGACCATGTCACCTTAGTAACAACTGTTTGTTTCTATTTGATTTCAAATCAATATTGAAAATATGATATGAATGTATCACCTTTTGTTATTTCCTTATACTCCACACGATGAAGGGGTGAGCATTTACTCCGAAACGTCGTGTATTTTCACATTAAAGAAGTTTTTATCCAGAAAATCTTTCTGTTTTCATATATATAAGTCACCTCTAATTGACCTTCAAAGACCTGATAAATTACGATTGTATCAATTAAAAGGTACATTTATAACTTTTAGTCTGCATCTTTTAATATTTGTTTTTGTTGTATTTTTATTTGAAAAAAAGTAAATAATATTTAGGTATTTTTTTTATTCTAAGAAGAATCTGAAAATCCTACGTATATTGAAAATGACCCATTAATAAGAATAGAAATTAAGATTTAATCGAGTTGATGTGTTTTAAATCACAAGCATTAAATCTTCAAAAATGTATTTTAAAAAAGTTATACACGCAGAATCGTTATCGTTATTTTTATGATTGCGGCAGATTTGAGACAATTATTCCAAAGGAACAGTGCATTTTACTAGTTAAGAATAGTGACCATCAGGTTTTCTGGATTTTGTGACTGGTGCTTGGGTGCTAGAAACCATCATAGACAGCTATTTTACAGCAACCCCACTTCCAAAACAAACATGGTGGGGTTTGGCGGTGAGGTTGGATGTCGTAAAATATATGACTTGCTGAATAGAGAATGTTCTACCGCATGATTGAAAAAGCGTTATTCTAGCGTTTACTCTTCTTTTTACCATGACTATTACAAGTATTGATTTTATGAATTATTCATAATTTAAAGTCGTTCAAATCACAACACTAGTATCGTCAGCCTGCCGGTGTAACGAAGAATCGTTACACCTGTAACGAAGAAAACGGATGAATAACGGTAATATGGTCATTTTTCAACACTGAAAAATGGTCCTAGATCGAATTTCAACAGGAAGGTTGACCTGTTTTCTACAGTTGAAAAGTGGTCCCCCTCAGAGGGACCATTGTATAATGGTCCCCCTACACATTGAAAACCGACCCCCTTTGAAAAAAGGCTCGGATATTTTCTCAACGTTGAAAACATACCCTATTGTATCATTTTTGCGAAATGTACCTATTATAATAATCGTGATTTCCCATGCTCCTCCACACATTTTGCCGTTTGTTATCGAAATATTTTAAGTCTAATATTATGCTTATTAAAGGGACAGTAGCACGCTTTTTCGCTCAAATAAGTTGATGAAATGAATTTGAAAAATAATGTCACAAATAGTAAAACACCCTTCTCTCTTCAGAAAATCAAGTTACAAAATGATTGTACATGATTCCGTAAAGGCATGGAAATCGTATTTTGTCTTTCACAATAAAATGGCAGCCATGCAATTTTTGCTTTATACTCAACACCATAATTACCACGGATAATTGGTTTGTGTAATAAGATGCTTTACCCTCTTAAGTAAATATGATATAAACTATCATTATAAATGAGAAATTTGAAAAAATAAAATTTCCGAAAAACGTGCTACTCCCCCTTTAAACATAAAGCTTTACCTAAATAATGTGATTTTGGACCAATAAATTATAAAACCACACTTGCAAAATTATACGTTACATGTGTAATCCATTAAATTGTTATCTCTTCGGTTTCAGAATTGTCGATACCAAAGTTGTTCTGTTGAAATGTTTGTGAAAATTCCTACCACTATCTGTTGGAGTGTAAATCATAAAATGTACAAAGAAATTCAATGATGTCCAATTTACTCAATATCACCACTTTGATCATAAATTGTCAGTTACTTCTAATAGCAATGTAGATCTGACATTTCAAGAAAATCAGAACATATTTAAAGATGCATGATCAATTTTGCATGATGTTTTATTTGATTTTAAAATGTACCAAATTACAATAAGTGCTGGTTTAGGTTATACCTTCATATTCATATTCAGTCCCAAATGCTTAATATATCAAATATATATGTTTCAATGAAAACAAAGGAACTGTCTCATGCATGTGTAGAAGCCGAAACTTATGGCTCTGTCTCACGTATGTACTCATATAAGATCTATTGAACGCTTTGAGCAAATCTGTCTGCCTATCTTCTTTATTGAAGTTTCCACAATTACATTTGACTTAATAGCTACAGAAAGCCAAGGTCCATTGTCCGGATTCAACGACTTTGAATGGTTGTATTTTCGTTGTACTGAACTGACTAATGTTAAACTGGTTATTTTCGGTTAAAGTTGATAATTCCAAATTGCATAACACTAGTTATAACATTGGACAAATATGTGACCTCACCAACATGGTAATACCCCTACATTCAACCAGTTTTGTTGATTTGGAGATTGGGCTTGTGGACTTTTCTGAAAGGCTACAGTGAGAAGGTCTAGTCAGGCAAGGACGATAATAAACTAGCAGGCCGAGCTATGGATATACAGGGTTGGGTCGAGATATGTCATGTCTCTCGTAATGGAAATGTCGAGGATGCACATATTCATGTTACATAAACCTTCAGTTGACTGTTTTACTGTCAAGTCTTGCAGCTAGAGTAATTCATGTTATGTATTTAATCACTCACTTGTGCTTGGCAAACTATGACAACTAATAAAACTCCAAGAATAGATGGATTCCCTATCGATATCTTTAAATATTGAAATTGAAAGCAATCAGAGAAATGAAGCAACATAATGAATACACAATAACGATAAGAAATCAGTACTGATAGACAAAAATAAAATCAATAATACCTTATACCTGTTGCGTAAGAAACATTTATAAAATTTGGAAAAGGATGTCTTAAATGTCACAGTTTCTTTAATTGTGCATTTATCTCACTCAGTAGATGCTTAGAGTGGCATTAAAAGAGGAGACAGGTACACAGGGGGTGGTAGGAATTACTGTGTTGAGTTTCTCCACCTGTCTTCACTTCACATTCGCATATTTTAACTTGACACATGTTCATCTCTCTGGTTTTGGATCACAATACAGTTGTGTGTCAAACCCTGCTGGTTCATCATCTTGTAATGTCACACTCATTGCTTTCCAAATCTAGAAGCGACTACACCATGCGGGCGACATCATGCTAGTCGGTAAGTTAGTGTAGATTTGATTAATCATTAACTACGTTTAAATAGATAAAGAACGTAATTGTTTCATATTTATTGAATATCAATTGAGAAATCAAATGAACTTCGTCTGAATTAATGAATTTCTATTTTCTTGACAAAAGAAGTTTGATAATTTTCCCGTTTAATATGCTAGACTACGTACACTTTGTATTTAATTTTCTGATTGGCTAAGAAAAGGGAAGTCCCCAAGTTAACCAATGACAAGGCTAATAACAAACAATAGAGTTTCTGATGTTGACTCCTGCTTACACTTGATATGTATACCATTAAAACAATAATTAAATAGACACAGCAAGTCAACAGTTGTACTTTTTATTTTTAAGATATTACT